>CM060840.1:78625000-78852500 GCA_030762175.1 Metallyticus violacea | reverse complement strand
GCAGCATCCATCTTGTTGCACGGAAATGTGGCCTTTTGTATATGAGATGGCCTTGAAGAATTTACTTAATTATGCAAATAGCTGAAACCCTCCAAAATTTCTTTTATAAAACATGTCCTTACTGTATCAAGATCCACAGTTTGTTCCCATGCTGAAGGTTTGTCACATGTTATTGTACATCTTACTAAAGCTCAATAGACGGTTTCCAGTAAACCTGCAGTCACATCTGGGATTCTCCTATCTAACAGAAACTTTTCCTTTGCTTTCACTGCTGCTTCACGCTTTGTCAAGTTTCATATTAAAAATAATGCTCAAGTACTCGAAATCTCCAAGTTGTTAAAGCCTCTGCTCCGCATACGTCCATGATTCCATCTTATTACTACTTTTTTGTAGTTTTACGTCTCTCATAACAACAAAGGCCTAAAGAGACGATATCTTACTACTCGTTGTAATTCTCTTGTTCTAATTAACGGCGAGTATACACTCTTTGCAATAGCTCCAAAGTTTAGTACTCTCTGTAGGTCGTAAACGCAGAACCAATTCATCCGTACACAAAGCGTTGGCACCTACATGTTTCCTACTAGTGATGTATGCACATTCTCCAGGTCCATCACGTCAGTAGTGTCATCTATGAAGAAACTAAAGAGTAAGAGTGATAAAATGCATCCTTGCCTCGCTCTCATCTTGCATACGAAACTATCCAATACTCTGTGCTGCTTAATACAGACTTCCATGTTTGTAGAGCTAGAATCATTTTCCTAGGCATTACGTTTGCTCCTCCCAATTGAAAACACATTGCCTAACGATCTATGAAGTTAGAGGTCTTCTTAAAATCAACAAAAACACAATGCAGTTTTCCACGTTTCATTGACGCTTGCTTCACCCTTTAGGTATCTAAAATAAATGCGCCTTCTACCGTACCGTGTCCTTCGCGGAAACCAAATAGAAATTTTGATAATTTACTAAAGTTTGTGTTCCAAGTTCCTATTGTGTTATACTACATAGTCGGTAAAAAGAATATATCGAGGGGATATGTCGAATGTGTGAAGAACCAGATAGAACATGACATTTGGTATTAGAATGTAAGCAAACCAAGTTTTGGAGGGAACAGTTCCTATTATGAAAGTGGAAAAATTTACGAAATGAAATAAGAGGTAGAAGAATTTTAAATTTAAAATCAGATGAAAATATTAAGGAACTGGGAAAATACATAGGCAAGAAGAGGAAAAAATGGTTATGGAATGTGGGCAAGATAAATAAAAATAACAATGCCTGACGATTGCACTATTTAAGAGTAAATATACATTCCCATTACATGCTCAACCTGGGGTTAATTGTAATGGAGTACGGAAAGAATGGAACTTCACAAAGTTTGGGGAGTAAGTGAGAAATTTAAAAGTTTATTAATGGTAGTAAGTTTACATAAACGGAGAACATGGAAAAGGACATTGTTAACTTTGATTTTAATATATTTACGTGTTTGTTAAATTTTATGAAATTGGTTTTATTTATATATTAAACTTTTACTTTCTTTGTATGCAGATTAGAAATTGCAAATGTAAAATTGAATTTTACCACTTGAATGAAACAATTGTATAAAACTGATTTGTTGAAATGTTAGTTCTCCCCCGCCTTTTTGGAAAGTTATTTTTAGATTTGATTTGTAAACATTTAATGATATCTTTACATGACATTCATTCATTCATTCATTCATTCATTCAACATAGTTGATAACAAAATAACCTCCTTATAATTGTCTAGAGCTGCTATCGTTTCCTTACCTTTATAAATGGGATCAATCATTCCCTTGCCCAACAGGTGCATTAACCATTTCTTAGATATTCACTAACGCACAGCTTTAAGTACTTCCGGTGGTAATCTGTCCCACCTAGGGGCTTTACCACATTTAAGGCTTTGATTGCTTGCGTAATTTTCGCTGTTGAAATATTTGCTCCAGCATAGGTATCTCTAGCCATCCCTTATATGGCGGCTCTAGCATGAGGTCGGGTGGCCGGTCGACAGCTCAAGCATCAATCAGTAAAAGCCTCCTACAACGTTTGTTGAATTTGGTTTATTTACGGACGCTGTTTAAACACCTCAGGATATCAGCGTCCCATTCAATTCAGGACGTGAAACGGCCGATAAATTTTGCTCAGAGGCCTCTTTTTTCAGGCTTGAGGTTCTTTTCCGTGCGGTAAATCTACGACATAGAACCTACGGCTTTACTTCCCTTCCGAAGGATTTTTACGCCCGAAAAAAATTCATCGATTCTGGCCGAGATCGAACCCGTAATCTTACATTTAAGAGGCAAGTATGGGACCGACCCCTAAAACGTTGGAAGCACAAATGTGTTAAGAACCTTACTTAGAGTAGATGCTGAAAGTGTCCTTACGCTCGAATACAAGCTCCATATCGCGAGAATATGTTGTCACTCACTCGTCTAAGCTCATCAACAGAATTTCTGCTTATATCATGATCAATATAAGCCTGGGATTTGTGCGAAACACTTGTCTGTCAAACTACGACATCATATAAAACAGCCACTGGTTAAATGGGAAGAGTGCGAGAGACACAAACCAACACTTATTAGTTAATCATGGAACACCTCACTTATTATATTTAATTAGTTTTCAGCCATATGTGCGGTTGCATAATCTTCTTGGAATCAACCGTATATTTTTTCCTCTTTTCTCAACTGATGATTGATGCCGATCTCCGTTTATTTTCTTATTAGAAATATTATACCTTCTATTCTCTTGCACTTATCGCACATCAGACACCAATTTTATGGTCATAATGGAGATTTTTGTGAAAACTTTTCTGAAGACCAATGCTGGCAGTTTTGTGTCTTCTATGGTTTTAATTTTCATTTTAGTAACTTTATTGCATTTCTTGCAAGTCTGTTTAGCCACTGACAGAGGTGCATGCTCTGCTCCGACTTTATCAATTTTTTCCTCTATTATACGCATTTGTCTTTGAGAATATTTTTGTCCAACGCTGTATCTGTGGCCCAGAATTTATTCATTAGGCTATGTGCACTTCTTGAAGGGAATACTGTACTGGGAAAGTTTCAATAAAATTTCTTTGATCACAACGAGTAGAACTGTTTTTAAAATTGTTTTTGCACAGAAAAATTTGTGCTTTTACAGCAAAATTCCGCGCTATTTTAAACTCACGTGTCATTATCAGATCACCTATACTACCACTAGTATGTACTGTGCATGCGTCCCAGTCTAATGCGGCGTAAATCACATGGTCATGGGCGATTCTACGATTACAAATGACTTCAATATCAATGGGATTAGGGAGAAATGCACAACAGAAGTGCCGGCCAATCCAGTGTCGTCCTTCCTGGACGCATGTGCCGTATATGCGGCAGCCATATATTTTAACGACCCAAATATAGCAAGCAGAATCACTGCAGTTACTACTCACTTAGTAAGCGATTAGTATTTGCTCGTGAAGTATTAATATGATCTGATCAAAGATTCTACGATATTAAATTACATAATTTGGCTAATACATTTCGGAAAAAATAAAGTGTAAGGGATAAGAAGTTAAGAATACAATTAAGAGTTCTCGTCGAGAAAACATTGCTATTGGTCATTGCTTGAAATTTCTTCAACAAAACCCATTCGACGTCTTTCACAACAAAGTAACTTTGGTCTGGTTATAGGCATATGTAGTTAACTAATTTATATTATAAATTATTCATAAAATGCTACACTAATCAATAGTTATTTTGCATCACAGGTAAATGTTGCCCATTATAATGTTGACTTTCCGAATTCACATATAAAACAATTCAGATTTCGAGATACACTGTTATGACTCTTCAAGACACTTTCCTTCATACGGTTATTTTTAGTGAATCTCTCGAACTAATAATTATAGCTATACTATTTTGTTGAATGAAAAGTAACATATCGAAGATGACGTAATTGTTCAAGTTTGTTGTACTGAGGAAAATGAATTATTGCCTAATTCTCTACCAATGCCCTTTACAACCGTCATATTGAGGAGTGGCGATTTTACTGCATTCAAACAAAGAGTTAACTTGCAAAACACATGAATTGTCTTCGAAAACAAATTCCTGCCTATGGTAGGCAGCATTAATGTTCACTCTGCAATTCTAAAATGTTCTGCGGAAAATTTAACTGCGTTATATTTCGTTAGAAACTTTAAAACCACTAGGAAGAAGGTGGATTTTATGCTATAAAGTACTTGAATGAAAGAATGAATGACTTCTAGCAAATAGTTTATATGTAGATAATGGGGGAAACTCTTTCTTAAAATTTGAGATGGCGACTCTAGCTTGTTCTAGCAGCTTGAGTTGTGTACTAACAAGCCAGCGTAATACTGCATGAGAAGGCAATTTAACACTTCATTTCTGCTATTTTTATAATCTTATCTGTAATCCTCGTTTTGTTAACTTAAAGGGTATATATTGGTATTCGTAATCAGAGGACTTTATCAAAGCAATACATAAACACGAACTCGTTAAAAGCTCAGTTATTTATATTACAATAACTGTAAGTAACCAATGATTGAAATGTTGTTAATATTAGCAACAAGTCTTAAATTTACCTTGAAAGCAACAACAACATAATCAGAGTTATGGGGTTCAAATTCCTCCGTTGGACACAAATTACTGTCAAAATTAGAGGCAATATTATCAGTAATACTGTAATTACAAGTCTATTTATCATTGCATGATACCAACTAAAATATCAAAGAGTTTGTCTGCATAAATATTTTAACTTTGCTGTAGATATTAAGATTTCCTGTCAAATAATATACCTGATCATGCTATGTATTAAATATAGCATTTGATCTAATTTAGAGAAAAATGCATAAAAGCTCCATTTGGAGACAGGTAAAGATAAATGCAAAGCAAATAAAGCAAAACCCATAGATCATTTTGGCACCCACACATTCAAAAACCGTTCATCCATAAGAGTACATAATTTATTAATTATGATTTAGTTTTTACAATAAAATACGATACCTCAATGAATATGAACTTTTCTAGAGAAACACTCAGCAACTTTGTAGCCTTAAAATATTAGTAGTGATTATGACGAAGCCAATGTTCTGTTAAGCATAAAATATCGGTTGCTTCATGGGAATAAATAATTTAAAGAATGAAGTTTATTCATAATTGATTGAAAAAATGTAAGTTAATCACCTTTTAATTACTTCTTCTCACTGCCTTGCGTCAGGTTTTGTTTCCTATGTTATGTCGAATGCGTAAACACAGGTATTTGTTGGTCATAATGTTATCATCGCATTGTTTAAATGTGGTTGTAATTTTCAACTGTGAAAGAGAATTATGATTCAAGATACTTGGATTGCAATTGTTCGCGTTTAACGTCTGGGAAAGTTTGATTTAAAAAACTTGTAATTTTCTCAGGAGCTAATATTAGCACATGTAGATCTCTGATTTTGGGGTACTCCATATAACGTTGTATTACATTTATTGCACTCACTATTTTTCCCTACAACAGTGATACGTTTACGACTTCTATAGCGGTCCACGAAGCCTTAACGCATTTAATTGAATTTTGAAGCTTAAGACATTGGTCTGGAAGTTCATTAAGGCTCAAATATAATCAAACTGTAGTCGTGTTATCAACATTTAGTGATAAGTATTAAATGTTTGCTTCTTAATCTGAAGCAAAGGATTTGAAAGGTTGAAAGTAACAATTTTGTCGTAATGTTTTATTTCTCACACATTTATATATGATAAAAGTATTCTTAAAACTTCATTTTAATTGTTATAAATAAATAATATTGATTTAAATGCAGAGGAAATATTATTCTACAGTATATCTTTTATTTGCACCATAAAGTCTGCTTTGAATTCTTAGTCGATGAATATTCTAGGCTATTTATAGTTGCGAAAAATTGCGGGCGCTGCCCCGCGTGAACCTGTGTAATTATTTGATTCTAATGTCAACTGACTTGTCGGCCAGATACTGAAGTTCGGCAAGGACGCCAGAAGGCAGCAGCGTAGTACATTTGAAATACGCGCACCAAGGATACATTACGCTGAATGATGAAGGGGAATATGAGGGTGAGATGATGGTGGAGAAATAGTGGAGAAAGGATAAAAAATCTGCCCAGACGCGCTTCGTCCCCAATAAATCCCCTTTGCGATCTCTGGAATCGAACCCGGTCCCCCTCGGTAAGCGTATTCTAACCATTCGGCCATGGCGCCAACAATTTCGGATTTCAAGAAGACTCAGGTTCTTTTTTCTTTAAAAAGTGCAATAAACTGCCCTATTTTAAGTATAATATTTTTTCTTCATATGCAGTAGTAGGTGTATCTTTATTGTTATAAATTTTTATATACACATTACAAATAAATTTTGTGCATGGGTCGTAGACCCTATGGGAAAAACGATATTTATAGATATATGAATGTAAACAAATTACATATTATTTATTATTACACTGGTTATTGCGTTCTAACCAGAAAACAGACGATTTCTTGAAGCACTTAGGCTAGGAAAATGCCCATATTCAAAAAAGTAGTGTGATTCGCAAACAGGTCCTAGCATGCCAATCATCCTATAATTTCCTTAAAGAGTTTTCAGGAAGCAATAGGTAATAAATTCTTCGTATCACTGTAACCTAATTTATTGCGTTGTTTTAAATGTATTGAATCACAATACAAAGAAACAAACCGAATGACCATTAGCTCCAATATCTACAGTTTCTGTCTACTTTGTCTTAAGGTTGTGAATTTATAAAAATTAAAATAGAATTATAGTGCACACTACATCCCTATAAATATATTGTTAATTCATAAAAGACTGTATGAAATTCCAAATTTGAGATAAGAGGTAATGTTTGTTATACAGGTGTATCTGTTGCCATACTATTTTAAAAGTTTGATAGACTATCGATTATATATAGTGATGATGTATAATCGGTAAAGAAGTCAAAAGGAAAGTTTGACAAACGGCATGTTGAAAGTATTATAAGTCATGAATTTTTATAGTAGAAATGTTTGTTGCATTTTAAACTACACTTTTATCTGTTTCTCTGTTTAACACCAATGAGGTATTTTTTTTCTTAAGCATCACGGTAGTTTAAAAAAACTCTAGGGAATAATTTAATTTCTTACGCCCGAAGATTGACGCACATTTAGTGGTTGCATCTGCTCCTTCACAATTTCAGAAAGATGTTGGTAGAGTAATGCCAGATGGTGACTGTAGGCTGGAGGGTAGGAAAATAACTTCTCCTCCTGTTTTCCCAGTTTCTTTTAAGATAACGTTTAGGAGAAGATCGTAATATTACAAAATAATCTCAATAACGTTTGTCGCATATGGTCTTGTAGAGCTTCAGTTTCTGGTCAAAAGGTACAGGTTTTTCAATTTTCCAAGAGGTTCAGTAATCCAATCAGAAAGCATATATAGCCCCCATATTTTGCCATTAATGATATTGACTTTTTCCTAATGTATTGGTGAATTTTGATGATGTTAATGCGTAATTTTAGGTCTTAAAACTTTCATAATTTGCGCAGTATTGATGTGGTAAGTATTAACGAGTACGTGCATTTTATAGTCGATCTCTACATTTTTATACAAGGTTTTGCAAGCTTATATGGAATATGTATTATGATACAATATTTACAAAACTTTTATGGACCCTTGTGCATTTTAACTAAATACATTCCGTCTTTAATATATCATGATTAACATCTAAATTTTTCTTTAGAAATTTTAGCATTTTCAAAGTTGTGTTTTATAAAAATAATAATATACAAATCACTATTTTTCAAATTATTGCTTGTTTTATTTTTATAGTAATTTTAAAAATCTCCACTTTGAATCCTTGTGGAAATTCATGCAAAATAAGTATATGGTGTGTTAAAGTCAGTTTTATAAAGATAAATATACCTATATAAGGCATAATTGCAAAATATTGCAATCATATTCTATTTTATCAACAATTAACACCATATTTATTACTTTATTGTACAATAAGAAATATTTTCTGATCGCAATTCCTCGCAAAAATCGAATAATTTATGCAAAGTAAAGAAAAAATGGAAAATGTAAAGGTGGAATATTTTTTATTTTATGTAATATAAAATTGAGAAACACATATATGTAATAAACCAATAATATGTAACATTAAATTTTTAATTTCATTATTAGCATAAGGTTTATATACATTTTAGAAAATGTGTCTTCTCTTTAATTTTCTTTAAATTTCAGCTAGTTAGACTGAGATATTCATAGAGACAATTTAAAAATAATCAGTAATCAACTAAACCGTTCCGCTACAAATATTAGATTCTAATTATTTTAGAACATCGGAATGAATGCATAAAGTACTGAAATACATTTAGAATTACATTGGAAGAGAAGGCACATTAAACCATAAAATATTTTTCCGGATGTTCTGATGTCATATCTGACAATATTTTCTTATACACAGAAAAAATCGTTGTATCATCGTTGCGTATTTATTTAAAGAAAATGTGCTAATAATATTTTCTGGGGGTGTTCACTTCCGTCAGTAAATAAGCCGCGCAAAGAAGGAAAGAAAACCTTGCAAATACATTTTCAGCAGTGAAAAATAATACACAACGGTTAATTCAGCACAATGGAAACCTTGGAAACTTTTATATAAGTCACCTCTATAAAAATTAGGGTTTACGCGCATTTCCTCCACTCCTGCGGTAGTTGGCATAAGGAAGGAAGATATGTTCTGGCACATGTTGTAGCATGACACAAGTTTGTATATCAGCAGATCTTCTCTTATGATGTAATAAAACTGTTGTCGTTACAACACTCCTCTCTCATTTATGGTCCAAAGCACAAACATTGTACTGGAAGTAAATGAAAAACTGACGGATGGCTATGCGCAGCACCATTTATTGAGTTGGAGAGGTCAAAGTAAACTGCAACTAAAAATAGTCTGTGACTAAGTTCGTTCTGAGAGTAAACACTAGAATAACAGTAAGCGGAAGACATTTTTAATTAATTGGCAGAGTGAAAGTTGACAAGAAGGAATTAATCGTTAATAAAGAGTAATGAAGATTTTACCTAATAAGGTCATGCGGAAAAAGTCATAACGTACATGAACAGTCACTTTTGTGTAGTTCTGAAAAACATAAAATCGCATAGTAAAGTTTAGTTTTTGGCTACACGTATTTTCCTTACATATGTCTACTAACATTCATATAATGAAAGTGATGTATGCGCGACATAGCCTCGCCTACTTTTCACCACCGCCACGGGTGGCCAAGCTCGTTAAGGCGCGGACACAGTGAACAGGAAGTCTGAGGTTCGAATCCCACCAGGACCGTCCTCCCTGACTGGGTTTTTTTTCCAGGTTTTCCTCAGTCCTCATAACTGGCAAATGCCGGAGAGATACCCTAAACTTAGGCCTGGAACACTTCCTTCCTTAAAAAATATCCTTTCCTAATACATGATTTCTTCTCATGTATCATCAGTGTTCATCGCCTATGGTGCCTCAGTAAAAACGGGCGTTAAACACTACTACTACTTTACACTGATAGACACACAATATAGATTAAGGTAAAAACTACTTTTAAAAAGTGTTATTATATTTATTGAAATATTTATTTTTTATTAAATTAATTTATAGTGTGTCAAACAAAAACACAATTTCTATCTTCTGTGTAATTTATTTTAAAAAGTACATGTGTATATTCATTACTGTTAAATCTAGTACATCTACGGCACTTAACTCATTGCAACTTTTATATGATAAATCAAAATATTCAGAAAACATAAAAAGCTCCCCATTTCTTGCCCGAATCACTGCCTCCAGAGGACTAGACATGGAGTCCACAAGTGCATGGAGGTAATTCGAAGGTTCCGTTCTAGGCTATCTTACAGAATCTCCTCGTTAAGACTCTCTGATCAAGCATGACTCAAAAATGTTCAATGGGGTTCAGGTCTAGACCGTGTGCTGATCAGTCCAAGTTTGTATCGTGACGGCTTCTAGGTACTGCATGGCAGAGGATTACTGTGTTTTTATCGATGAATGAACCAAAATTCACCATGTACTTGTGAGCATTGTGTGACCTGCTTTCATTCACAAGTTCTGTAAAATCCAGGGTACCATTTAGAAATCTCCTACAAATGTCACTTTTGAAGAGGACATGATAATGAATACTTCTCTGCCAGTTTTCTCCATACTCTTTCACATTCATCTGGAGATCTTTAGTTGAATCGGCGTTTATCTGTGATAATAAATGTGTTCCACTGTTATGGAGTTCAGTGCCAACACTGCCTCGCACAATTTAATCGTTCTTGTGTGAGTTTACCCTTCAGGGCGTATTTATTCCATACCTGCTCCCTCTAGTGTTTGTGTAACTGTGCTCTCACTTCCGCGGACAATGTGGACTTTTTTATGTCTGAACCTGGCGGTTTCGTAGAACCTGGAGGTTTATAAAGTTGTCCTGCCACGCAGTTGTGTCTGATCCAGGTCTTTTATCGTAAAGATTGAGTTCTAGAAAACGCTGAACGTTTCCATATGATGCCTCGGGGACATTTACAAACCTTACAATCTTATCGTGAAAAAGTAGTATCTTTATTTAAAAAAAACTCTTACAAAATTGGATAATGTTTGCAACGAAAACAACAGAATGTGGATTTGTGCCTCAGAAAGCGCGCCATAATCCTTAAAGATTTTAAAAAGAAGTAGTGAAAAAAAGACAATATTCGCAACAATGTGGCCTAATTTTTTTATTTTTTATTTATTTGTTTGTTTTAATAGTGCTTAACTCCAATTTTAACTTCTGAGGCAACACTACTGAGGTATCATTCCACTGAGGATACTGAGATGAAATGATGAACTCGGAAAGGATTTTTTTTAAATAAAGGAAACTTTCTAGGCCTAACATAAGTTTAGGGTACCTCCCCAGCATTTGTTATTTATGACTGAGGAAAACCTGGAAAAAAAACTCACTCAGGGAGGACGGTTCTAGTGAAAATCGAACCCCAGACCTTCCACTCACGAGTCCGCGCCTTGACGATCTCTTCCACCCGGAGCAGTCCCAAATTTATTAAAGAAACGTTCGTTATACTTCCGACCTGCATACAACGAAGTAAATAACGAGTGAATAACTTTAAAATAATATAGGGACTCCAGACGTCCCGATTTTGAAATCATTGTTCCGTGTCCCGCCTAGTTGTCTCGCAGAACTCATTTGTACCGCTTTTTAGTGTCTTGTTTTATTTTATGATTTCATAAGCGACTTAATATCCAGGTTATTTTTGTGTTATTGTACTTCTGTAGCATTATGTCGCGTTCGTTTAGTGGTGTGAGCTCATGATCAGGAAAAAGCAGGAAATTTAACGAATATAAAAATACATAACGACGATAGTTATGAGTATTCGATACAATATTGTAATATGACATGTATAAATATATGTCATATTAAAATATATGTATATGTAAAGTACATAGCTACATAAAACATAATATATTTAAACAAGTTCCTTCTTTTTTTAAAAAAAAATACTTCATATTGGCAACAATGAGTCTGTGCCGTGATCACGTGATTATCATACAACCAATCACCTGCATTTTTCAAATCAAGTCTTAACTATTCGCCAACATATGATTGAAGGAAGGCAAGTCAGTACGCGCTATCGAATCCTTTATATGACAAAGAGATGTTGGAAATCTCATTTTCTGTTCGGGGAATCAACGCTGATGTAGAGCTCATGTTCTCCTCTGTGAGTGTAGTTTGCTATCATTTTAATGACTATAAGTATGCGCATATTTCTGACTTCCTTTCGAAAAACGCAATCCTTGTCTTCTAGCTGTGGTACAGCAGTAAACATCGATTCAAAGATGAGTAGGCCTAATTAAATCTTAGCTTTAAGAATATTTCAATTATCTGACTTTTTGGATTTTAAATTCTGGGATACATTAAATAATGCTGTTCTACTATAAATTCATATTGGTTGATTCATTTTTGTCCTTTCAGTGTATAATTGATAGTGGAGTTAAGAACGACATCTAATGCAAATAAGGAAATGCACATACTTCTACAGATACAATTAACAATATATCATAAAATTATGTCTTTTCAGTATGTATGGTAATATAACAATTAAGGAACATTTTTTTTAAAATTGATACTTTCATGTGATTAGAATGTTTATGAATAAAAGTAATTTTATATTCTTACTTCAGAAACTGGGAAAATTTAACTAAATCTCAAAGTATCAGTCACATAGCTGGCGAGTAATTTCGCTCGTCATGAATATGCCTACATCATTATAGTACAATAAACCTGACCAGAAAGCAAATTATAAAATGTAACTCGTCTGCTTTTTGCCTTTTCCCAAACGTGAGTTTTAATATGCCTATCTCAAACATTATTTAGATTAATGAAATAAAAATATTGATTTATCTTATTAAATATTGAAGCTAGCTGAATTTTTAGATAGACGCAATAATAGGCAACATATTCTTTTCAAAGCAATATTAAAAAAAATTAATGATTATTATTAATAATTCATTTGATATTATTTATAACATTTTCCATTTCCCTATGTTTATATCATTATAATTTTAATTTGCTTTCTCCAATTTTTTCTGCCATTTCATGAGCTTTCTTCAATGCTGTCTCTTGAATCGAATTTTCAATTCCTTGAAGTCAACTTAGACGTGGTATTTGCTTTTGTTTTTCTCTTTCATTTGATATTCGTTCCATCATTCTTGCAAGGAAAACTCTCGGGTTCAAAAATATAAAACCGTACCTAAATTCAGTTAAGTACAATTTAGCTAACTTTGAATTCAATAGCAATGTTCGTTTTTCTGCAAAATGGCGCTGTTGACCAATTGAAGACAAGTGCCACTTCGAGGCTTGCGATATAGACCTGCACATTCTCGACTGACATGGCACAAGGCGGAGGGGTAACACGGAACTGATCAACTGTGGCATTTTACTTACCAATTAATATTATCGTTGACCTTACAGGTAAGAAACCGGCCTATAATTTAATTTTGGTGTGTTAGGATCCGATGATTCCCTTGTTTCTCTCTTCTGCATTCTTTTATACATTTTCATATAGATCTTGTATTTATACAACATAACTGAAGTTTTTATATCAAATCGGTTTATAATAGTAACACTATGAATTATGTCTTGCCTGGAAATTCTCGATGATCTACAAAATACCATCTGTATTTCCAGCAATTTTGAATTATACTTTGTTATAATTATCAAGTTTCTGCGCCGTTGTTAAAAAAATGAAAATAGTCATTGTAAATATATTTGATTTGCTTTCTTTAAAGCTTTGTCTATTCCACAAAAAAATTAATTTAATTTAGAAATGGTACATTTTCCTGAATTTACCCTATAATTTCATTAACTGTTTTTCCATCCTTTGGAATATTCACATTATTACACCTTTCTTCAGAGCACTTGTTCAAACCTTTATTAGTTTCTAAAACCAAATATTTAACTTTTTACCATTATATTGAAAATATTATATCTCTTTTTATCCACATGAATGTTAAAACATAATTTATTACTATACTTTTCTATAATTTACTTGTCATATACTCTCATGTCTTGGCACTGTGGTCTCATATTAACCAGTTATCTGTTAAAAATTATTTATTTATATAAAATATTAAAATGGGTGCTTAACATAATTAAATTCACGCTATCAACAGACAGTTCAATGTAATCAAAATTTAAATGAATGCTTTTACATCAGATATAAGATAAAGATACATTAAACGCGTGTGTCAACTTTTGTAAAAAGAACGTGAAAATCTGATTAATTTCAAAGAAACTTTGGATATTTCTGAACGTTATGTTCCCTTTAAAATTTAATTTCTCTTACGTTTTCCTCTATACAGTGTACTTTCTCTGTGACATATTCAATTTTCGACATCTGTTCATTTAAAAGGCTTTAGCCAACCGCCTGTAATAATCCTCGAGTATCGAAAATTGTGAACTTGAAAGCGTGTGTGTGCTTATCGGAAAAATAGTGGTATGCTTAAGAGTCTGCCGAGCCGGATTACAAGGCATGGTCATTGGGTTCAAATTTAATTAGCTCTTCAGACGTTCTAATTAATAAACAGGTTCCTTACAGAACAGTTACCCGAACATTCTGTTCGGCTGCCCTCACATCAGCTTTTCAAAGTGAAGGCAACATCAAAGGGAACATTTTGCTTAGTTCCTAACGCCCACCAGCTGCCTCTTCCATCATATTCTGTGCTTATCTTTTCTTTCGTTATAATCACCAGAACTATAGCTAATATACCACAGTTGGTACTACATTTTATACCTCCCTCTTTATATCGAAACATCAAATAGTTTTCTTTTATGATATGAGTACTAAAGTTCCTTTTTCATTTTGGAAGTGGTGACGTTTACAAATTAGGCTGCCAGACTGAGGTAGCAAATCTAAAATATCACACATTTTTATAAATAAATCAGATATTGAAATAATTTATTAACTCTGTGTTTTCCTCAACCAAATAAAGTGAGCATCATTTGCCAGTTGCTTGAAATGCTGAAGGCTGAAGTTTTATTTTCATACATAGAATAAAGAATAAGGAGAAAACGTGTTGTTTTGAATAGCTATGAAAGACTGTAACGAATTAAGGCTTAAACTAAACTGCCACATTCCATGATCCCATGCTTATTGCCTGTTGGATCATTTATTTTTTAATGAATAGTAACGTTAGTTCTGTGCCTGGGTAAACTCATTTTGCGCGATGGTTAGCTGTAGTGTTTGTAATACCACAACAAAATGAGAGCATAATGGAAATTTCGTGTGCAGCAATATTTAATTATAAATCAATACCTTTACTGTTCAAACAATTTAGCAGAATGCACATAAATATTGTAAATGTACTCATGCTTTTAAAGACCGAGTGGTGGATTAATGGACTAATGTGTATAAATAGAGCTTTTGCACCAAATTCAAGTAGTATAGAATGTTTTAAACATATGAATTGGGTAGCTTTGAAAGGATTTCAACATATTTGTAAAACTACCATTGAATTGTGCAGCATATTTCTTTAGTGTTAAAAATATATTTTTCTAATTCAAGATTTCCCGTAAAAATTATAGAGTTCCAAATGAAACATACCAAAACAGTAGACTGAGAGATGCATTCTATTACGTTGTTTTGTAATGTGGAAACTTTTATTTGCTACTTTAATGAACTTTTCATTTGTTCATTTTGCCACGAACTGTGCATTCTATAAAATGGATAACTTAACTGAATAAAATCTTCATCAGATTTAATTAGAATAAAAACTGTTGGCTCGTTTTATTATTAAAAACATTACTATTCTACAAGAGTGCAAAGTATAATAACAAATATACATATTATCGGCAATACTAGAAGGAAGGTTGAAGACCATGTATTATATCTCCATATCAGCTGCATGGGCTTCATACTCCTAGTTTTTATTAATTCAATATAATTTATTTAAATATATTCGATTTAATTTATTCATAATTCTGCCTATTCGATAATAAGGTATTTAATTTATATTCGCTTGATTTTATCCGCATTTGCTTCTTCTTTAATTTCGCTAATTGATTTTCCAGTCTTTGCAATATTTACACCATATTTTCAACATCTAGAGCTTCGTATTGGAGATTATTTTTTAGTATGCATTGTGTATACTAGACAAAGTGTGCTGATTTCTGCAGTAGACTTTCAAAGCTATAGCGCGACGACCGTCTGGGCGCTAGCAATACTGGTTACTAGCGTTGCTTGAGGTGGTAAACAGTTTTGTGGTTGTGATTGATATCTTTCTTCGAGCATGAAATTACTGTAAATTATTGCGTAGTGTCCAAACTTAATTTTTTAAAGAGCATAATGCATTCGCAGATTCAAATCTGTAATCGTTGAATAGTGATATGTTTAATGTATTAAAATAATAGTCATATATCATACAATGTGCAAGATAAGAAATGTGTAAATAGCTTCAGATATGTTCAATTTCCGGATATCGTAAGTGGTAGACTGTATTCAATTAAATCTTTCAAATTCGAGATATAAAAATTAATTAATCGAAGATAATAATAATTCATTGTGCTAATATTGCTTTGATATTGCTGAGTGAACAGTGGTTTGTCCCAGTGGACAGTAGTAATGTTATTAATAGGCGTTTTTACGACACCTAAGGGAAAATATATACTTTTTCTTTAAGTGGACTAAGGTATTTCCAGGGAAGATCGCCAACTTTCAGATAAAAGTAGAGCTTGTGATTAACATTCTATTTATATAAGGTAAATATGTGGAAATACACAAGGTGTGTTAGAAATTGAAACCAGGAGCAGTACCTTATATTTCCTAACTTGCCGAAATGCATTACAGCAACTATTAAGCCTTGCAAAGCGGTCGGCTTAAACTCTCCAAATTTTCTCTTCCTGCTTGGTAAATACGCAATTTATTCTTTTGAGATGTCGCAGTTGATAACATTTTGGACTTTTAGTCATCTCGTTATGGAAATCGGCAGAATTTCCGCATAGAAGATGCAGGATTTTTATTTTATTTATTTATTTTTACCAAATGCTATAACGTCTTTGTTAGGTCATTATTTCAGTACAATTGTCATTATAAATCATTTATCACTTGAGTACAACTATGTAAATATGCATCTCAAATATTAGTTCCCGATAACTAAAGGAGGGTGACACTTTTTCCGGTAATAGGAAAAGTTTATTGCAAAATTTTATATGAGGGAATTAGGCAATGGATAGTAGAATACAACACGCTTTCAAAATTCCAAACAGGTTTTAACCCAACACACATTTTTTTGTATTAGACACACTGAGAGTGAAACAAAGACAGGAAAAGAGAGGAAAACTGCATTGTGCCTTCATAGATTTTCGAAAAGCTTTTGATTCCGTGGAAAGGCAACTATTATGGTTTAAATTATGGACTAAAGGAGTCTCGGATAAAATGATCAATGCATTAGAATCAATATATAATAAGGTAAAAAGCTGTGTAAGATATGATCACGATAAAGTTTCAAAAAGTGTAATATGACGGAGACGTGTTAGACAAGGCTGTATCCTATCCCCCTCCTTTTCAATTTGTTTGTAGATGACATACCGGAGAAAATGTGTGTTGCAGAATCTGATGCCCCGAATATAGGAGGCATATCCATACCAGTTCTCCTTTATGCGGATGATGTAATATTGATATCTACAACAATTGGCGATCTGCAGAGAAAACTAGACTGCTTAGAGACGTGTCGTCAGGAATGGATAATGACAGTCAATAAGGAGAAGACCAAAACAATGGCATTCAAGAACGGTGCGGTGTACAGCAAGAAAAGAGGTGGGTGTATGCAGGTCAGGCGCTGGAAAATCTTAAGAAATTCACATACCTGGGAGTCACTTTACCTCTGAACGGGAACTGGGCAAAACACATAGGCAACACAAAACGCAAGCGATTAATTAAAAATATAGAGGCATTAAAGATTTTAGTAAAAAAACCGGAAACTCCACCTAGAACAGTGGAGTTGATGTACAGCCCATGACTCCCTTATACCCCTCCTCCTTTGGAGGCCTATATATTTAATTTTTATGTTTATATATACCAACATTAATAAGATGTTAAAGACCACTGATCAGGCATTTAAAAACCATCTCTTTCTTTATGTAGAAAGCATTTATGAGTTTTTTTTTTCATTCTCCTAATAACACAGGCACTTTTTATTCACATTTAGGCCTAAAATACTGTATAATCACATGTCATAAAGCCAGTAGCCCAGTTAGACAAGCGTTGCTGCAGCGATCCCATGTGTTACGTAAGTCAGGACATTAAATTTTCAATACGCTATTAGTGGCTCTAGGGGATTGGTTTGTATGGAGCAGATGACGTATCAGCAGGGAAAAACTTTGGCATCCCACATTTGCATATGTGAAAGTGACCACCGGCTCTAACTTTCTCTGGCACAAAGACCTTACGGAGTTCACGGCAACAGACAACTGTATGAAAAGATGAAGGCCGATATAACTTGTATTGTTAGTTTGGTACTAGTTATTCCGATTAAGCCTGCTTTCACGCATCTACTTTGGAGTTTTCCAGGATAAGCGACCGTCCGTCCGTCCACTTATGTGTGTAACTCCCGTTTTGTGAAACTGGTTGGTCTCTCTACGCACATGTTGATATTGTCGATCGTAGTTCTGTTTTCGGCTTTCCCAGCTTCACGTAGCGTGGTGGTTGCAGCGGAATTAGTAAGTTTCTTGCTTTTTTGTGATCTGCGAACTCCATTTTGGGTTATGTACTAAATTTACTACTACTTAAATTTCCATCGTACTTTATTGAATTGAAGGCTAATTCCTCATTTTCAAGTAACTTTAAACTGTCACAGTAACCCGGGTAATCATAGCATTATGAGTAAAATGATATATAGCCAAGTCAAGTTGTAAATACTATGTAATAGTTTAATTTTGTTAACAGCATATGAGTTAATGCATCATATTGAAGTTCTCTGTTGGTGTATGCACGTTGATAATATATTAAATAGTTTTAAAAAACAATATTTCATATTAAAATACTATTGCAGATAGTTTCATACTAAGGTAAATAATAGCGGTGTTGCATAACTTCCCTTTCATGTAATGCTCTAAAGATTGTAAACTACAAATTCTTATTAATTTTCCTTTATCTTTCACGTTATTTATTTTTAAAATCCTTTAAAATATCACATTTTTTATTATATGCCATGGTTGTTCATATGGCAGACATGTAAAAATATAAAACTAATAAAAATATTACTACTTTTAAAAAAAATCACATTTTCCACATCTACATAAAGAAACTCTGAAATTTTTCATTTATACTGCCCTCAATGAAAATGATTTGATTCTTTGAGATCAGAAAAAGTTTTTCAAAAATGGTGGCTACAGCAGTGAATAAAGACTTTTTTGTACTGGGATTCCATATCACTACATTCCTAATCCACTTTGGTGCAGAATATGGGAAGGATCCATCGATTATTAAATCTATCCTTGCGTAATAAAGAGTCTAATTGTTTGCAAGAGGAAAACAACTACACGCGCATCTACATGGAATGTGTCCTACAATGCTACAAACTAAAATTTACCCTAGAACATGTTTTAAAAAAATAATAAACGTTTACAGTTACTGTGTCTGTTGGTACTTACTTTGCCTTCACAGTTTCGTTAGTGTGATGAAATTACACTGCAATAAAATTCCGGAGATCTTCTTCTAGTTCAAAATTATGTTGTTAAATGTACATATTTAAATATTCTTCTCTCGCATTTCTAACTTATCTGAATAACCTTTCTGGAACAACTGGGGATTTTCACTTCCCAAATTCTATTCTATTATTACAATTACAACAGAAATTATTTTCTTCTTGATTCGGTTACGTAATTATTTATAACTGTACTCATATAAATATTTATTTATTGATTACACTCTTTGAAAATCCCGATTTTTATGTTACTAAATTACAAACATAATATCAAACAGAGCAGCATAAACCACCACGGGTGGTAGAGGTCGTTCAGGCGCGGAATCGTGAGCGGGAGGTTTGGGGTTCGAATCCCGCCAGGACCATCCTCCCTGAGTGGGTTTTTTCCAGGTTTTCCTCAGTCCTCATAACTGGCAAATGCCGGGGAGGTACCCTAAACTTAGGCCTGGAACGTTTCCTTCCTTAAAAAATATCCTTTCCCAATTTATCATTTCGTCTCATCTATCATCAGTGTCCACCGCCTGTGTGCCTCAGTAGTAAAAATGGGCAGCATAAGGTCCTTTAATTTATCTATAATATTTCATATTTTGATGATGTTGTGTTTAAAGTAAATTTTTAAACTTTATTCTCATTTCCTCCTGCAGGATGCCTTCCATCATAGGCATCTCAGTTTAGAGATATTAACTCCAAAACAATGAAAGAAATATGATTCTTAATACAAAATCTAGATACATTTTCAATTTTTTAGCCTGTTTATCACGCATTTTTACTTTATTTTGGGATTTTGTTAATAAGCTTAGTTTGAATACTGCAATATGATTAGTACGCTCGTTTAGAACTCACTTTTAAAACTCGCTACAGCTCTTAAAGACACGGTACCCCTAAGAAGCATTCTGCTGAATTTGGACAAGTTGCTTGAATGAACTAATAGCTTAGCTTATATTTTCACAAGACAGAATAATATGCGCATAATGCTGTTTTTCAAGATATAAGTTCATTCAATCTTCGATTCAAATGACATTTTAAGTTAAATGCAGACATTGTGTGTTTAGTATATAGAATTTAATTAAAGGTATTTTCATTAATATATTGATTTATCCCGAATATAATATATCTCAATTATATTCCATACAATAAAAGCAGAACATTTTAGCCAGAATTTGTGCTAATGATTATATATCCTAGTGGCTGCGGAAGTCTTCCTGATGTAACTTTCGATCCTCTTCCCCCGCGTGCGGATTCGAAGATGAGACTGCGTTATGATGTCACGTTCTTGTTCTACTACGGCTATATGAGACTTCTAAGGAGTGGCTTTTTTTGGAATGTAAAACAATTCTCGGGTCGAGGGATCGCTAGACATAACAACACATAATGAACGGGAATTATATCATACCTTTACAGCAGGACGGAAGTGAAACTTTAGTGGTTGGAAAGCAGGCCTCAATATTAGCATCGTGTGTCATTACAGTCAGTATTTGAATTTATTTCTAATACATCAACATACAGAATATTTATGATAAAATGAACACAAAAAATTAAAATTAAAATATAATAAATAGAATCAGTGCCTTCGGTAGTTCCAGAAGGCACTAATGCCAATCAAAATTTAACAAATCAACATGTAATTGGTAACATCTTTATAGCACTTTGAATATATTACAATATTTTTAATTCTTAATACTTCAATCCAAATATTTTAATTTGATTAGCTCAGTTCCGTAGTTCCCGGTACATCAACAGCTACCTACTGGTATATCCAGAGGACCAGGCTCTGATCCACCCAAAATAAAACAATACTACAAATAATTTATACACAAACCATTAATTTATTCAATTAACTGCAATTTCTACACTAATAATTCCCACATTTCTAAGTTACTCAATTACACCTAACAAACAAACAAAATATCTAAAAAGTAACAGTCAGTAAGAAAATCATATCTCTATCGCATCAGGATTTGTTGGTTATTACTTAGGCAATCTTGCAGAAAATCTGTTTTAGAGCTAAATAAAATTTAATATATTTAAAACATATCTGAACAAATTCCATAGTAAAGTAAGCAAGTCCTTCTTTGTCTACCGATTTTTCAATTTCTGCTTGTTCCTCCCCAGCGTGCACATCTCTTTAAGCATATTGTTTATTTTATCTTGATTTTATTTCTTTATCCAGCGGTAATATTGACAGTTTTGTTTTCACAACAAACAAAAGCAAAATGTCTTTGAACAAATCTTGGAAGAGAAAGCCTTCTCTTGCCGCGTTCTCATTGAAAGTTTACTTGAAGTTTTAATTGTATTAATCTTCTGGAAATCATGGATTATTTCGGCAAAGCTTCCAATCTCCTAAACTCCTGTTATAACTTGCCTTTCCACTCCATAGAGCTGCTCTTAAACAAACTTAAATACCGCAATTTTAGTTATACGTGTAAGTTAGATATCTCAATAATCCTGTCTTTACCATCACTCAAGCTGTGTTCTCTAAAACACCGTCGTTCGGCACATATAAACTTTACCGTTTCCCTTACTTACTTTCTCCCGCGTATCAATTAACATAAGGAACAAATAAAATGCTTAAAACTACAACGTCTTGTTCACAATGATTCTTTAATTTGGCATCGAATTGTCTGCACTCTGTGAGGGTTGTTCAATAAAGAATGATAATAGCTTTTTAACAACATATATTTACTCAGCTTCATAATTTTATTGATTTTTCTCAAAGTAGTCCCCGTTGGATGAAATGCAATTGTCTTAGAGTTTCTGCCACTCTTCAAAGATTTTTAACAACCCGTCAGCATCGCCACCTTCTGGCGGTGGAAAATTCCTCCCAATAAATGTTTCTTCAAATTGGGGGAAACAGAAAAATTAGCACAGGCCTAAATCTGGACTATAGGAAGGGTGATGGATCCGCTTCATGTTGATTTATGTGAGATATTCAGCAACAATACTAGTGCATTATTATGTATTATTGTGGTGCAGCATCCAAATTATTGTTAAAATATCAAACAAATATTTTGTCAGCTTCATTAAACCGCCACGGGTGGCCGGGGTCATTAAGGCCCGGACTCGTGAGCTGGAAATCTGGGGTTCGATTCCCATCAGGACCGTACTCCCTGACTGGGATTATTTCAAGGTTTTCCTCAATTCTCACAAATAGAAAATGTCGGAGAGGCACCCTAAATTTAGGCCCTGAACGCTTCCTTCCTTAAAATAAAATATCCCTTCCCCATTTATCATTTCATCATCAGTGTCCACCGCCTGTGATGCCTCGGTAGTAAAAACGGGCGTTAAACACAATTTCAAAAAAAGTTTCATTAACGCCTAAATTGAGTGGGGCAGCATTCTCAGTCAAATTAATGATGTAATTACTAATTCTAGATTAAAGAGTTGTAGATAAATTTTGCATATTAGGACGTCCCCTTCTTAAGAAGTTTAGTATTGGCAAGACGAGAGTTAATGAAAGAGTATTATCATTCTGTGGAGAATATGTTCTACAAAATAAGTTTCATAATCCTGGACACTAATATCTTTGTATGCTTTCATGATCAGAGTATTCTTAATTGCCAATAAAACGTGAATTTGAGATAAAGAGAAACTTGGCGTTACAAGCTGGATCCAATCGAGCTATTGAAAAGAATCTCTTGCTGCTGGAGGAATCTCTTGCTCTGCTGGCGGAAGGAATCTCTTGATTTTATCTCATTATTGTGAAATATTGTAAAAGCGGGAAATGTGCTCTTATTCCAATTCGCAACTAATTCACATTTACACACACTAACCTAATTTATCGGCTAACCTCGAGCAAATCCTAGAAACCGCTGAACCCAGTGGTTTAATGAGTAAATCATTGTAATTGTGACAAACTGCTCTAATTCCAATTCACAATAATTCAGCGAGTAAATTATTGTAACTGTGGCAAATCTCCTTTAACTCCGGCAGAAAAAAAAAAGCATGGGGTGGTAGTATATGAACCCTCTATTCTATCTTTGCATGTGTATTAATGCTTTAACCGCCTACGCTATTGCGTTGTTGAATGTAAAGTATTATGTAGCTTAGCTCACTACCTTCGGCTCTCTCCGCCTGCGCTCGGGTACGAAGACTAGCAGCAAGAGATTCCTCCAGCAGTAAGAGATTCTTTTCAGCAGTTCGCCAGATTGCAGCACTAGCATTCGATCCAGCTTGTAACGTCCAGTGTTATAGTCAGACAGTGTTCACTTCTAGAATCTTAATAACAAGAATTAACACTCGTACTGCATGGTTGAACCGTACAACAAGAATATATGGAGAGAATAATAAAAATATCGCAGTAATGCACATATTTAAGCAAACAAAAAATACTAGGCGTGTTCTAAACATTCTCGATCTGACTCAGAGATTTGCATATGGTCAAATTACTAAGATGGCTGTTAAGTATCATCCTTTAGATAGCGCGCTGTAAAGTTTCAGACGCGCAAGTGTAATAAATGTAGTGTACTGAACTATGTTCCGAGTAATAAAATAATATAAGTTAAATACGCACTTTCCAGTAAAGTATGCAGTATCTAGTATATATGTGATAAGTGAAAAGGAATTTAGTTAATAAGCCTAATGTAATATCTTGTTATACAATCGGTATGGTATTTCATGATACATCCATTTGTTAATAACGGCACCTTTAATTAATTGTGTTTATAGGTAATACTTTACATCAACTGTAAAATACTCGAAGACAGAGCAGCTCTAACAACATATGGCACCTTCAGTCCCCCGTTTAACACCTTGCGATTTTTATCTCTGTAGAGCATTAAAGGAAAAGGTATACAAGACAAATCTACACACATTAGAAGAACTGAAAAATAACATTCGTGGAGAAATTACTTCCATTTTTCAGAGGGAGCTGAGAGGGTAATGATTAATTTCACAAGCCGATGCCAGAAATGTGTGGAAAAGGAAGGAAAGTAGTTGCAACATCTTTTTGCCAACATCTTTTTGCTTGTTAATGCTGAGTAAATGTACATTTTAAGTGCTTAAGTGTTAGTAATAACTTACGACGCGGATTCGAACCCGGCCAGGACCGATGGATTTTTTCGGGCGTAAAAATCCTAAGTATGGCTTCCTTCGGAAGGGAAGTAAAGCCGTGGGTCCCGTGTCGTACATTTGCGGCACGAAAAAGAACCTCAAGCCTGAAAGGGAGGCCTCTAAGCAAAATTTGTCGGCCGTTTCACGCCCTGAATTGAATGGGACGCTGATGACCTGAGTTGTTACAGAGCGTTCATAAATAAATCAATCAAAAAAAAAAAAACTGGGGAATTTCTGACTCCCGTTCACCACGGTACCAGCTTGAACCGACCAAACGCCCTTTACAGGTGAAGGAGTGCCATTAGTATAATACTAAATTATTGTTTGAACGTGATATGACTTGCAATTTTGTCCAGGGTTCTCTTTTTTCAGGTATGGGGTTCGTTAATGTGCCGTACATTTACATAGAACCAGTGACTTTAAGTTCTTCTCGAAGGAAATTTTTACGCCCCTCTGCCGGGTTTGAACCCACGAACCTTGGGTCCAGAAGAAAGCACGTTTCTCCTTGACTACCCAAACCGACTACGATTTATACGTATGGGTTCTTTTTACGGAGACTGCTTCAATACATTTGTCGATAACCAAGTGCCCAAATTTGTTTCTTTATATAGTTCTTCACAAAATATTTAAAACCACGTTCTAAGAACTTAAAGGAACCCTTTTATCAGAAGTGCATCCATAATTAATCCATCCTCTGTCAGCTGTAAATGAGCAGGCGTTTCAGATCAGATATGGCAAATACTCCTTTGTGAAACATAATTTCTAAGTATGATAAAGATTTCAGTAAAATACATAGTTCGTGTAGAAATCACAATATTCCATTGCTAAAGGAATTGAAACACGTTTGATATTATCAGCAAATACGGTAGCAGATGATAAGAGACACATTGGCAATTTAACACCAATTTCCTCCATGTTTTCTTTCCGACGTCTGGGAATCTAGGAGACATCATCACGGCAAGAGAACTTGGAGAAATCCAGGGCAACTCCTTAGGGAGCCGTCTCTTAAGTGCGTTATACCGCAATGAAAACCGAAGTAAGACGTGATACAACTTCTAAACATTCCCTTTAGCACTAACTCTCCTTCAAGGTAAAAGAAATCTGTGCATGGTGTGTATTTCCTTAATATATTTAAAAAAATTAATTAACCATGTTCCAAAGCGTCATTTTCCAGATTTGACTGTTGAGGAAATGCATATATGTTCGTTTTGCTTCCCTAAGAAACTTTAATTATTAATATTGGTTGTACCTACAAACTAAAATTCAGTTTTTTTTTTTCCCTCCCCCAATATCGGTACATCTACCAACCGGTAGACGGATGAAAAAGTTTCCGTTATTTCTAAATCACATCTTTAGGTCTCTGTCTATCCTCTGTAAGGGTTCTGTCGTTATTTCTATTCGCCTGTACATATCAGCCTGGCAGAGTGAAGAAGGGCGTTATTATCAAACAAAAGGAATTATATCACTATTGAAGTAACAGGCCGAGATTCGATTCCAATGTTTTTCCATACCAACAAATGTCAATAGTTTTTATGCGCTTCTGTGCAGATGCATCAGCGCAGTCTGTAATAATAATTAACAATATCTTTAGAGATAGGACTATACTTTAATGTACAAAATGTAATTAAAAAAGCTACTTATACAAACTTTGATAGTGATTTTCATAAGACTACAAGTAAAAAGTTATACCAGGTGTTGAGGAACTACACCATAAAAATTTAATATATTGTAGAGGGGTCCTAAACTACTATGATATAGGGAATCAATGGTTTACCAAGAAGAAAATCGAAGTGATATGGGATAAAGAAATTGAGGCTATACACTGATACACAAGTCAGTAATTAAGTTGCAGTCTATATTTGTTATTAAGTTGTATTGTTACTCATGATTTTTTTTTTGATTTGCGGTTAATTTGCGGTTAAGTTCTTCATAGACACGTTTTCAGGAACTTTAGGTGATGTGCCCAGATAATAAATTAAATATGTGGTTTATGCATGACAGTGCTTTAAGTATATTTATTGTTTGAGATATACTCAGACAAATAGGAGAAACTGAGAGTTCGGCCGGGACTGGATCATGGATCTTGGTTTGCAGTACCGAGGTTTTACTATCCTAAATACCATGCTTTATCCCACAGCCACGAATGTCCCACAGCTAAGTCTGTTATATCCTGGAGACCTCTAAGATTATCTCGTTACAGAAAGTTTATCTTAAGGGGCGACTGTATTGACTTTCACTGTTGCTTCTTCATAAACAATTTTCAAACTTTCACTTAGTCATTCAGGGATTCCATTCACAGTTAGCTGTCTTATATTCACGTCAATGTCTACTTTTTCTAAAGCGATGCACTACTGCCAACTGTTGACTTAAGAAGCAATAGAAGAATGTTTGGGAAACTGTACCAAATTCAAATTTCTCACGTTTAAATGGAAAAACAATTAAGATACATTATTCTCACTTATCCACGTATAATGTTGTTTGTTGCCTAATTATTAGATATGTGCATTGTTTTTATTTTACTTTTAATTAGCTCTGAGATTGAGAAATGCAAAGTTTTCAATTAATGGATTATGTTCTGGTTGGAGAGTGCAGGTGCATCAATCTTAAGAACTAGTATTGTGTTACTGGTATTCATTGTGAATTTAAAAAAAAATGGTTCCCATCGTGAAATTGTAATAAAACTGCCGATAAATTTCTGATGATGATATAATGGCTGGACATTATAAGATAAATGAAGAAATTGGCCGAATCTCCTTGTTCGGAAAACCTTACTATACGTACATTCTTTTCTATAAGTATTACCGAAAGGTTTAGCTCAAGTGTTAACGCTTCCAAGTTCCGGGTTCAAATCTATTGGAACCGGCCATACTGACTTTGAATTTTTTCGTGGCTTTTTTCCTAGTCGCTTAGATGATTGTTAGGGTGAATCTTTTCTTTGGAAATATTTCTGTCTCTTGTCTGGTGTGGAAGTGGCCCTTATTGAACTCCTTGTAGACGGCATCCCGTCTAGGTTCGTGTTTCACTGTCCCAGGATCCTGGCTCTCCTATGACTAGCTCGGTGCTATAGGTGCCTCCATTGAGGGTGTAGGCACAAACGGCTAGTACTTAAGTATTACTGAAGTATCGAAAAACCCTCCCATTCCAATGTGTAGGTATGTTACTTGTGTAATGTGATAAGATTTAATAATAGCAAAGATCACCCAAGACAAACTCCGCAATCTACAAGCTGTGAATTCTCCACCAAGATAACGCTCTGTTTCCATTATAATGTGATTCAAGAAACAATGAACTATGCCAAAGTTATCACAATTTTGCCATGGTATATACTCTCCTATAAGATAACAAACTGTACGGCATATGCTGTAGTTAGACAATGTCACACTACTGTCTTCAGTTTGTTCCTTGTAGCAGAAACGGAGATTGAATGGTTCAGTACAGCGGTGTCCAATTGCTCTTAATCAGAGGGTCATATAGGTATTTACTATCAAATGGCGAGCCGCATCTCAAACTAATTAACCATTTACAGCAATGCTTGAAATATTAACGAACCTGGAGGAGCAGGTAGGACGATCGGCAACACTCATAAGGACATCGATTCCTGCTGTTGCAATATGGAAAATATGCAGAAGAGAACAATCTGTGAGGCAGCTGTTTCGATTCTTAACGAACCTCATGGTGGATAGTGTACTTTCATACAAGTAGGAGCTTGCAAACATGATGCAATTTTCCGTCCGAAGTTCACATATTAGGAAAATTTTCTTTGGAAAGAAGTCTGAAGAATTCTAACCGTTTTTCCTTCTTATTTTGAAGGAAAGGATCTCCATGTCTTCTATGGTTTATTCTAATGAGAATGGCCTAGTAATCTGAATCTAATAATAACGTTGTTTATTTGAACAACCATGAACGAAACTGTTATACTGCAGTATCACTGTGCGCAGAAGTTATTTATACTGCAGAAACGCAAAACTGTGAAATTGTTATACTGCATTATCGTTATCGTGAAAGTATACTGCAGAAACGCTTATTAAGTACTTAATAAGTTAACCGTAATTTACAATTTTTATTACTCTACTATTCTTTGGATCAGACAGTTGCGCGGGTTCAATTCCGGCCAAGGTCAAAGGATTTTTTTCCGGGCGTAAAAATCTTAAATAAAGCCGCGGGTTCTGTGTCGTAGATTTACTGCACGAAAAAGAAACTCAAGCCTCAAACAAGAGACCTCTGAGAAAAATGTGTCAGCCCTTTCACGCCCTGAATTGAATGGGACGCTGATGACCCGAGTAATTAAAGAGCGTCCATTAATAAACCGATCAACAAATCAGACAATAACATATGGGATGGGGGCCTCAACATAAGAATCGGGCTGCCGCAAGCTGCCTTTTGGACAGCCCAGGTCTAGTACTTTCAACTGTGCTTCCGATTTTGAGCTAGTTTTGCCGCTCAGGAAAGCAAACGTATTTATTTTTAGGCAATATCTTTTTAAAATCCTTCAATGTAGTTTCCCTGCTTCCCAATGACCGACGAGTCCCAACGTTTGGAAAGGTATACTATTTCATTTACAGCTTCTGTTCATCTATCGAATGGTTTGGGAAACTGCGGCAGGAAGTTCTTCCAGAGAAGGAAAATGATGTCCCAAGCATGGATGTTTTCATCTTTGGGAGTAAGTCGAAGTTTGGTACACACTGTAGAGCGGGTGAGTTAACACTTTTTATCCATATTGGCGCAGCTTATTTGTTACAACATACCCAATGTGCAGTGTGGTCATGAGAATGAGTGGCCTATCTTTGAGCAACTGCGGTCCGTTTTTGTCCTTTTTTGCGGTATTTTCACATGAACTCACGATAGTATACTACCGTAATCATGTTTCATTATCTGTCATAATGTCTTCTTGGTGATCAAAAGCAGAGATCCCATTTACGTGGTCTTTGATTGCACTCGATTGTGGGTAAGATGCACTGTGATTTCTATTCCGGCTCAAAGTCTAGATAAGGTCCACGTTTCATCAACAGCAACAACTCAATACAAGAATGCTTGACTTTCAATGTCGAATCTTGGTTTCAGCAAGTTTGTAAAGGCCTTGCGTTTGTGCTTATGTTCAGCTATCAAGATGCGAAGAAACCATCGCTCACACTTTTTTCTTTCTGTACATCATTTGTCAAAATACGGAACACTGGTGTTGGTGGAATGCTAGTGGGTTTCCCTTGTTGCACGACGATCTTCTTGAACATCCGCCACAAGTTTCGCGATTTGTGCATCTTGTTGCTGCCTTTGGCCTTCCTGGTCTTCGATCAACGTATATGCCGACACGATCAGTACGAAAATGATTAGTTTAACGAGAATCTGTAGTAAGGTCCGCTGTAAACTCACTACAAACTTCACTAAAACTCTGTGGGTTTCTGTGGGGTCTTTACCTGGTAAACTTTCAATCATAATGCACGATCTTTGGTCTTCAACAGTCACAGTGGTACGGTATACCTGCAGTCTCCATTTTAGCTCTTGTTATTTACACACCGAGTACTCTGTGGACAAAATGTACAAACATGTTCATTTCTCAAGCCTACAACTGCAACTACTTAATTTACACTAGTACTGCTTCACCCAGTTCACAATACTTGCACGCTGATGACCTGTGACGTTAAAGAGCGTTCGTAAATAAATCAACAATACTTCCAATTGTGATTTATTTATAAAATTACTGTTGTTTTTTTATAATCAACAAAGAATAATTTGAATTTACTGTAAACGAGAAAGGAATAGTGTGTTTGTTAAATATTTTAAACAAAATATTTAACTAGCACAATGAATTGCAGTTCTAGAAGGAGGAAATTTGTTCTGATAGGTTGTAAACAAATTTCGCATGCAAATGACAAAATTATTCGAATTTAAAATAATACAAAAATTTACATACAAAATTTACATACAAAAATGCGCTGTTCTAGAGTCAAACCATTTTTGCGAATGAATGCCGTGAGACCAACAGGAAATAAGTTCGCAAACCGAAATAAAAGGAATTTACAAGAGGCGGGAGCAGAGTTAAAGGGTGCTACCGTTTGCTGTATACCCAACAGTCAACACCAAAACACCTTGTGAGCGCACAAGGTTTATAGCTAAAGCATATTATATCCATATAAGTAAGGTCTTAAACATAAGAATTTAAATAACGATGATAAGGTAAAACATTTGCACATTGTCACATTTTTAAAAGGCGTATTAGGAGATACACAAAAAAGTCATTAAAGACATCCTTTTAGTAGCTCCTGAAAGGAATGAAAAGATTTTGCAACTCAAGGTATTCATTGAGATCTAATAATGTACTGATTTCCTGTTTTTCCATTGACATGAAATGAAGCTACGATCTGAGAAACGTTTCTTTGAATTTCCACGCTATTTGCTCGTTTCCGGTGTGGAAAAGTCGAGTAGACCACGGCCTCCTCACCGGAAATGATCACTTGCTACTGCCATTGGCAGCAAAACAATGTGTCTTCCGCTGACGGAAGGAACGAGACGGGCAGGCAAAATGGTGGAAAGAGAAAATAAATGAGGATGTTGACTCCGCAGTTGTCGCGTTCCCATTCTTAGATCCTTCTCATCTTACCTGATACAGTATAAGTTAACAACATTACTATTTTGAATTACAAAAAATGTATTGACGGCAATATTGGGCTCTATGCAATTGTAACTCAATGAAAATAAAATAACTGCACTTTGAATACATTTTGTTTACTTTACTGTAAATTTGCTGTTTGTGTGTGAGATTCTCGTGGCAACAGCTTAGGCAATTCCCTTCTTTACAGCACATGCCAAATGCCAAAAACCCAACGCTTGAGAAACAATGAGCAGCAATTAATTTGTCGAGAGAATCATCTACTGGCCGTAATGGAAATATTCCTATTCTGTATTGCAGAGGGTACAAAGAAGACAAATATTTGATTCTAATTTACCATTTTCTTTCTGGTTTCTTTATAAATATACTTTCTTGTGCTCACAATGAGAATAGTTTAAGCTTAAAGTTCTCCTCGCTAGACATATTTCATATCGCTGGACTTACTTATTTTTTACATTTTCATTTATTTTAAGAGCAATTTTATTAAGTATTTATTATTTTATTCTTTATTTTATCACGCAGTCCCATAGAAATGTCTTTGCAGCTCTGTATTGTTCCTTTTATTCACTTAATCTTAAATATCTTAGCCCTGGTAATGAAGTACGGGTTTAAATTGTGCTCTTGCAGTTTTATGTCTTTCCTTTACTACACAATAACTTTGACACTTTTCTCTAACATAACATTAATGAGTAAAAGCAGGAAATGTGCCATAAAAGGGGCATTACTAATACATCTATTGTTTATCTTTCACAACTATTTAATTATGAACATAGGTACAGTCCCGTGCGAATTAATCGGTACAAGGTAATATTTTATAGTTTTCACAATGGTTGGCAGCAGTATGCTATACAGTGATTTATTCTTAGATTCCGCACCCTCTGCGCATTGTGAATTAATTTGTGTGAGGGTTGTTTTAGGTTAAATATGTATTTATTTCGATGTGTGTCCTTTTGAGGAATTTTGAGATTTCCTTGAGCGCTTTGTAGCATCTTTGCCTTCAATAAATAAACTCCCAGGAAGAATAGTGCGATTGTGGCATTATATCAGAACACTTCCATGACACAAAGAGAATTAGCTACTAAATTTTGTGTTCGTACAGGCACTATAAATAGAATTATTCAGCGGAACAGATTAACTAGTTTCCATCAAAGAAAAGGGGAAACTGTGGCAGGAAAAAGAAAATTACGCCAACTGATGCACGTTTTCTCATCAGAAGAAGCACATCTAATCAGGCTCACTGCTGTCGAATTGGCTCGCAAAATGGGGAACGGGGAGTGAATCTACTCGTTTGTAATGTTCGTCGTAGACTTCTGGTAGTTGGAAGGAAAGCCCGCAAACTTGTAAAGAAACACTTTCTAACAGGAGAAGTGTGCAGGAAACGTCTCTTGTGAGCATGTAGTCATCAGGATTTGACAATGAAACACTGGAAGAAAGTTCTTTTCTCTGATGAGACTCATCTTGAAGCGTGACCTTAAAAACCCCCGTTAAGAAGAAGTTTTGGGGGTGTTTCACGCATGAAGAACCGTGAACCTTAGTACCAATCGAAGGGATGATGAAACCTGACCGGTACAACCAAATACTTGAAAGGAGAGTTATTGGAGAGGTGCAAAAGAGATTTCTAGACGATGACTAACATTTACAGCAAAATTTGACTCCTTGCCTTACTTCAAAGATAGTAAAGCAATTTTTCATTGAAAACAATATCTGTTAAAGTGGACAGGGAACTCCCAGACATAAATCCAATAGAACTGAGGTTATTTGCAAAAGGAGATTCAAACAGCTTGACTGTTCCACAAAAATACGCGTGATAGTCTCTAGTTAAGGTGTAGTTTCATGATATGACTTAAAAATAAGTCTCCAAGCTTGTGGAATCTATGCCAAATTGTGTAAAGCAACTGGTAAAACAAAAAGGACGACATATTAGCTATTATCAAATATTTCAGGCATGTATTATATGAATAACCGAAAATATATACAAAAGGTGTATGTTATTGCCGTTTTCCTATTAATTTGCCTGGGACAATAATTAAACTTCACATGTATAGGGTTATTTAAATTCCCGCACCACCTAAGTAACTTTTAAGCATGTGGTTCAGTGACATGAAACATGGTGAGCGGAGATAGCTATATACTGAGAACTCAAAAATTATATTACCTACTTTTTCTATTTCCGACATAAGAGAAAGTAACTACAATTCTCTTATTTTAAAAGGAATTATCCAATTTATTTTTAAATTTTCGAATAATTCTCATTAAGATATTATCAAAAAGTGCCCCTCTAGATATTTCTGTGAAAATGTATATCTTAAATCAAGAAAACAAAAAAGTGTAACAAATAATAAAATGCATCTTTTGTTTACAGTGTTTTGTCAGTAATAACATAAGCATTGTCTTTTATTTATTTCCATGGAATCCTGTTATTAATGCAGAAATTTATTATTTAGGGAATTAAATCTAACATCTAGAGTGTTAATTAAGTCTTTCTGGTGGGAAACAATTCTAATTGTAATTATGGTTGGCTATGGATACAGGGAACGATTTCAGCGAGAGTAGGCGAATTTATTTAATGATATGCATCCGGATTGCAATCCACATACAAAAGGGACAAGGATTGTAAAGAAACTGGAAACGTAAAGAGCTTACCAAGATCGGGTCGAGGTTTTAACGCCAGAGTAGATAACCATCGAGTTGGAAAACTACTAGGGACAAATGGAGCAAGTGTTCATTGAAAATGGTACAAGATTAAAGAATTTTATAATATATAATAAATTTTGAATAACAGATATCTTTTTCCGACACAAAGAAATGTATAAATTAATTTGGGCAGCACGAGGGAGGAAATCAATCATAGATTACATATTAATGAATAAAAAGTTAACTCCATATGTTATAGACACAAGGGTCTTTACGATGGAGATACGATATTTACACGAATCGCTATTTGTTATTGACAAAAATAAACCTTCCAGCAAAATGGAAGCATAGGAAAAGAAGTAATTATAGTACAACCCAGATTGGAGATTCAAGACTCGTAACAAGAGAGTATAAACAGGTTGTACAGAACAAGACTACTAAGCTATCTGGACTAATGAGCATTAAATGCAAATATAGACACAGAATAGCAAGATTTAAAAGAATTAATTTTGATAGTAAATAAGTGCTTGGAAGAAGAAAAAAATTCAAAGTAATAGAAGGCTATATAAATAGATCGACGAAATTCAAAAAATAATTGAAGAAACAAAACGGCTTAGGAAATACTTACATTCCATTAAGAAGAGAATAGAATGGACTACAAATGCAAAAGTTGGAAAACAATACAGGCAGTAGGAAAAATAAATATAAAGCTGGGATAAATATGTAAGCGATTTAGAACACGATTTATATGGATCTTAAAGCATGGCTTATAAATTAATAAAACACCTAAGCAGAAGTGAGAAAGATTCATTACATATGAACAACATACTCCTGAATCAATGGTTACAATATTACGGGAAACTGCGGGTAAGGAAGGAAGAAAGCATAAACAATGCAGGAAAAGAAGATAATGGTCATCTATATATTGACCCTATAGAGTTGTAAGAATTAGAAGAAATATTAAAAACGTTTAAGAACAAAAAAACCTCGCGGATACGATAATATAAACACGAATTACTAAAAGTTACACCAATAGAAATAAAATTCTACTCTCTCCAAAATTTTAATATATGTTGGAGCACTTGTAAAATACCTAAAGAATTGTATAAAGGAATAAATAATCTCAATATTCAAAAAAGGAAACCGCGTTGATTGTAATAATTATCGAGGAATTGTCTTACTCAATTAGGCATATACTTTAAAATATCAACTCGAAGAATAATTATAAATAAATGAGGTTGTATCAGGGGAGAAATCATGTGGGTTCAGAAAAGAACGCTCTTGCGCGAGTTGCATATTTTAATACTGAAATTGATAGAGAAAATAAGATAATATGAGTATAATCTACCGACCTTCATCACATTGATTATGAAAAGCATTCGATAAAGTTACAAGAAATAAACCATGGACCATAATGAGAGATAGAATGTATGCAGCACACATCACTAAGATGATCCAAAACATATTTACAAATGTATGGATAATGGGACAGAGCTTAGTGACACAATTAATATTAATCTAGGAGTATGCAAGGCTGCCCACTTCCTCCAGCTTTATTTTCTCTTCTCCCCCTCTCTCTAGACCAAGTCATAAATGAATGGCAACAAAATTGAGATAAACATCTTAAAATAAATAGTATCAACTCAGATACAATATTTTTCTCGGTGAAAAAGCTATATTTCCTATAACAAAGCATTACCTTCAGAAAATCGCTGTACACTTAGATAAAATAGGAAAATACATCTTAAATATTTTGCATACAAAAACTAAAACAATGGCATTCCGGAGGAAATGTGATAAAAGACATAAAATAGTGTTTAATAATAAAATTTTAGAATAAGTCATCATTTTCAATTATTTATGCTACAACATTTCATACGGACATATGAAAGATATAAACACAAAACTTCAAGCGATCTGTGGAACAATCTGAAAATAACATTGAAAAATAATACAAGAAGAGGAGCCTAGTTAAAACTATACAAAACAATGGCAGTACCAGTTTTTTTATAGAAGTGAAAACTGGATAGTGAGCAGGCAAGACAGAAGAAGAACAGAAAGTTCAGAAATGAAAAATTTAGAACATTACCTGCATAGAGGTAGAAGAGAAATAAGAGAAGAATTATAGATCCACAATCTGAATGAATAAATGGAGAAATCAGAACGACCTGGTACCAACATATAAGGAGAATGCCAGAATGCAGATTTCCGAAAATCGTACTTAAGTCTAAATGTTTCTTCCGGGCTTGGAAGCCGTGGATCCTAGTTAGCCTTCGCCTAGAAGAATCAGACCGCACCACTGAAGTTGTCCTCCGCTGATGGGGATGAAACGTTTGGACACCTTAGCTCCAACAGACCACAGCTTCCAAGCCCGAAAGAAACATTTAGATTTAAGTCCGACTCCGGCCGTGAAACCTTCCGACTACTCAATCGCACTTCAGATTATAGAAACAGAGGTGGGCCGTTTTTAAGATGGCAAGATCAATTCAATTTTCTTGATGGTCTAATCCTTGTGGTAGAAGAAAGTAGAAAAATGTCATTTCCGAGCTCTCAGTATACGGCTATCCCTACATTCGAGCTTCAAGGCACTGAACCTCATGTTTCAAAAGTTATTTTGATAGTGGCAGACTTTTAACTACCTCATTTTATTAACGCAGCGTTTTCACATAGAATACTTGTAGTATGATTTAAAATATTACAAGAAATATATATCGGGAAAATTACCTAAATTTGGTACCTGAAAAAGGCAAATTAGAAAATATTCTTAGGAAAGTATAATTTTCATCATAAAAAACACTCACTCTCTAACTGATATATTTTGTAGTTTGTTTCATTTTTCCAAGTAAATTACAAAAATTAATGTTTGAAACAAACTTTAAATTACGACATGGTCTGATTTAGATATCTAGGAAACAATATTGAACACGTTTTTTAACATTCCCGTAGTTGACCTCAAAATAAATGATTAGTGTTTTTCCAAAAAAAAAAAAAAAAAAAAAAATCCACCAAAAATTGTATCTTTTGTCTGTAGTCATAAGTTTGTCTTTCCACATCTCAGATGTCACTGCAGTATATATAATTTTGGAAAATGCATTAGATCAACAGCACAGCCAAATTAAGTTTTGTTTCCTATCAGAATGTTTGCCTCTACACGAAATACGAACACTTTTTGCCTAACGTAATTTTTCTCACTTTCATTTGACGAAATACAGTCATTCAACATTAAAAGTATGAAAAAAAAGTATTTTCATTTGGTTACGTAAGCAGTTTCATACGTAAATATACGTTTTTTTCAATTACGAAGCTAAGGAATGGACACTAACATTTATATGGACTATTAACTACAAATCTTAAGCATTAAATGCTGCCAAACATAAATATTCGTTTTTTTCATATCGATTAAGAAAAAAAGATTGTCTCAAGATCCGCTGTCTACAAATTGCAATTACGTTCACGAACTTGCCACCATGCGTGCACGATGGCAGCACTGTACAAACAGCTCACTAGGGTTTTATAACGTCGGTCAGTGTGTCAAGGCCATGTCAAGGCTGTTGAGTTGCATTCATCATTGTTGTTGTATTTGTGTGTTGTCATGTATTTCGAAGAATGAATTAGAACAAACAGACAAGTAATAAATTTATTTGGCAAGAGTGCAAGTGAAATCACGTACATTTATTCCGAGTTTATGAGTTATACGAGTACATGGGGCGATGGTTCTTGACCGGTGACCTTAACGTGCCCTTTTGTCTGTGATCCTAGAGGTCGGTGAGCCTAGAATGTTTGAACATGCTCAGTGACCCAATTTATTCAATACCGAGCAAGATGTGCGACGAGTTGATCCTCTGTGACTAGTATTTTCGAATGCTTTTCGCGGGCAGTGAGAAAAGTCACTCTCTCCTCTCTCCAGTCGAGCTAAGTGTAACGTAGGAGGGCAGTCCATAAGTTTCCGATCTAACCATTTTCTAGGTATGATAAAGACAAAAACTATATTTCACTTTTCAATATAGTTGCCCTTTGCTGCAATACACTTGTCACATCTTTGAATTAACATTTCACTCCCCTCCTCAAAAAATAGTCGAAAATCTTGTCTGCAAAATGGGCATAAAAAGTATTAATCACTTCTTCGTCACATTTAAATTTCCTTCCTCGAAGGTTCTTCTTGAGTTTTGAGAAGAGGAAATAATCGCTGGAATATAGACCTAGGCTGTAGGGTGGATGGTTGATCTTCTTGAAGCCGCATTTCTTCACAGCTTCCTTTGCAACAAGCGCTGTGTGCACAGCCGCGTTGTCGTGAAGAAGCCGCACACCACCGCTTAGCTTTCCACGCTTTTTCTCCTTAATGGAAGCATGTAGTCTATGCAGTAGGCTAGCCTTTACTGTGGTGTTCCTCTCCTTGAAGTCAATGAAGAGTATTCCTTCACAGTCCCAAAAGATTGAGGCATAATCTTCTTGGTTGACTGAATGACCTTAACCTTTAGAGCCGGTGCTTCGCCAGGTTTACGCCACTCCATTGATTCTCCTTGGACAAGAGGCCATTGTACAGTACAATAGTTTCATCTGCTGTAAACCATTGCAAACCATTGGGTTTGCAGAACTTCTCTCTCGTTGCCACGGCACAACTCCAAAAATGCTGACAACAGATGACTCGTTACTACTTTTGGACCGAGGAAAGAAGTCTAGGCGCCCATTTTGCACTAACCTTATCCGTGTTTAAATGTTCGAGACTGTTGTTTTAGAAAGACTCAACCTTGCTGCTATTTCTATAACTTTGAGCCGCCGGTCTTCCATAATTTCTCCTTCCACAAAAGCGATGTTTTCAGGAGTGGGCATCTCCAGGGCCAACATGCACGCTCTTCATCTTCAATGCTTTCTCGACCTATTCCAAAAAATTTGGCCCATTCTTTTACAATAGAAAGCATAGCCTTCTTTATGCAACTGTATCTGAACGAACGAAGCGGATGGGAAGTTACAGCTGCAATTGTTTGCTTAACAGATAAGGTATTACACCAGATAAGGATTTTGTGAAGGCGATAATCCTTATCGGCGAGGCCGGAAACTTATAGACCTACCCTTGTACTTTAAACCTAAACTCGCTCTCGCAAACTGATAGTAAAACTCGGCGAAGGTCACCGACCGAGAACGATCGTGTTAGCTGTATGAGCACTCGCTATTAAAAAGGTGCACAGAATAACTTTTAAAATTTCTCGTTTATTATTATTATTATTATTATTATTATTATTGGTGTAGTAGCGATAATGGAATTATGCTATGGTGGCAGTAATATAGATTTTATACGATATATTATCTAAGTTTAGGGGGACCAGACGTCCGCTTTTGCCTGGATGTCATCCATTTTGCATATTTGTCCAGTCATTGGACGGATCTTTTAAAAAGCATGAATTGTCCTCGTGAAATGTTGAAACTAAATATGTTGACGACTTTTTAAAGTATTATTCCTGTAAATGGTACCAACGAAATAATAATGGGGATCGAGGTGAGATTATACTTTCTTTTAAGGTTTTGTAGTTCAGTAATCAAAGTTAGACACCCTCTCGTTAATGCCAGTTTATCAAGCGTACTAGAAGAAAAAACCCCAGGAAATCACCATAGATTGTAACTTTACAATACAAGACAAGATGCATTTACAATTCCAACATGAGTTATTAAGTACACATGCATATAATAAAGTTAGTCTTAAAAATAGCAAATTTACATAATGTGTAAATCAGCAATAAATATTACATAAAGAGACAAGCTCTTAAAATATTACCCCAATAAAATGCAATTGAATAAATGCATTGTTATATAAAAAGATTTTATATAACAATGCATAGCCAAACGCTTTTAATAATCTCTCTCTCTTAAATAACAGACAAAAGATTTTGAATGCTGATCAAAATTACTTGCAAATCATATTTCCCTACTCATTAAATCAAAAAAGGCAACTTTACGCCCTTACTTACATTTTAGTACATTATAATAAAGCTTTAAGATGTATGGTATCTGGATCACAACACTTAGGTACTCTTCGTAGAAGTCTCCAGGCCTAACAATTTTGAAGAGAAGGCCGAATGAAGTATGACCCATACTGACATGGAGACGATTCTCAAGGAAGGCAGGATCTTACCTGTCTGTCAGAATTGTTACCTCTTGCATTGTAGAACTTTCGATAAACGAGGAACCAATCACCTGGCGAAACATCCTGACGTGCTCAGGTGAACAGGATAAGGAAGGGAAAAGATGAAGGCATCAAGAAAGAAGAAAATGGCACAAGAATGGAATTAGATTTCACTCCAATTCTGGAATTGTTTGCAGACAGGAAAGCTAGGCGCAGTATATATATATAGGACAGGCTCATTTTTTATAGTGTTGTAAAAGTGTCTCTTCAAGGAACAACTCTCAATGTATTAGTATGAACTATAAGTTAATGTGAAATTTAATATAATAGCATATAGGAGTTTAGAAAATATTTGTGATGCATTTTAATGGGCTGAATTGTATTAGCATCAATATAAACTTGATGATTGTTACAGATGGAGTCTTCAAGTGTGATAAGTCACTTAATATTTATTCACGTGGATTATTTACGCGTGTATATGTGTTTGTGCACGCACGTGTTCTACCACCTCACTTGCCGGCCAGGCATTGGAATTCCGCACATGAACGGCAGATGGCAGTAGCACAGTCCATACCGAAGAATCGGCGGACTACATTACGCTGAATGATGAAGGTAAAGATGAGTATGAGATGAAACGGAGCAACGGCTCTATGGGTGATAGATACAACCGGAGTATCCGGAGAACATCTGGCCAGGTGCCTCTTCTTCCGCCGTAAATTCCATGTATAGTCAATAGATTTGAACCGAACTACCTCGGTGGAAGACAAGCAGGGCGCTGTCTTTAAGTTCCAGTATTTGAGAGACTCAACACCTTGAAATTTTTGGTGGGTACGCCATAACATAATGACCCTGTCTAAGAAATACCTTTGAGCCTATTTCTCGAATTGCTGCTGCCATCTGGACTCGTAGCGCGTGGTGATGGTGGTAACATATCTTGGAAACAAGTGTATGAAAATTCACGAAGCTTGGTAAATATGTTGGTTTTGCATATCCTTTTATCAGAAGGGTTGAGAGATCTCGTGATGAATCCGAGAAAGAAACAGAATGTGTGCATTAAATATTTGAATAAATATCTGCCAATCTTGGAATAAGGAAAACTTTGTCAATGATTACATAAACATTCAGGAGAAAGCATGAGCACAGGAGTTGAATAATAAGCTCGATTCAGGACTTTTAATACCCACAAAGGACAACGAAAACTCATCAGCTACACAACACTGGACGTGGAACTATGTACCATCTTAATAATGAATGAATATAGAATTAGTAATTGGTTATGTTTTTGATGATGAATTAGACATGTATCGTGTCACCGCTTTATGCCTAAGACTCTGACAGCTGATCAAATGCAGCAAATAACCTCAAAACAATGCAGCTATGGTTAACACGGTGATGAGAGCCTGATACAAAGCGCCAATTCTCCCAATGAAAAAAAAAATACGAATTAGCCATAACCGAAAATAATGAAGAGCAAAGTCAAAGGCATTCTTGCCACAAAAAGTTCTCCTTGAAGATCAAAGATACTGCTACAACTTTCGGCGACTGTTAGAAAATGTAGGAACTTTGACGAAGGAAAACAACAACACCTCGTTTCATGTAATCTTGTTTCTCAGGAATTTTTTTATGAGAAACATTACTGTTGTACCCACCCAATCTTGTGACTAATTTTCCCATTCTCGAAAATTAAACTGAAGGGCCGACTGCTTGACACAGTTGAGTGAGCCGAACATTCTCTTATAGCCTTCTTCCGGGACAACTTTGAGAGTGATGGTGGTTAGTATGGTAAAAATGTTAGATATCACTTGGTAGATCGATGCTTGTTAGTCACAGATTATATTTTTTTAAATCCCCAAATGCGTTTGGTGATTCCCAATTTATTTCAAGGTATACAAACAGCCAAGTAACACTCGTTAGAATCAACTCAACAACACTAAAATACATAACAGAGTATGTCTACCTAGGACAAATGGTTGCATTCCAGTATCATATGCGCAAAAATAATCAACAAAAGAATTTCCTCAGCATGGAGAGCATTCTGGTCATTGAAATTCATACTGATAGACAATACTTTGAGCCGAAAACAGGTTATACGTGTTGGACTCATGTATTCCCAACACTATTACATGGATTTCAATGCTTGGAACCTAACACAAGGGAAAAGAATAGAATTTGCCAACTTAAAATGGAGCGGAAAGTACTAGGGATATCCCTATGAATCAATATCATCTGTGGAACGAAGAAAAATGTCGAGACTGAACGAAGTGGCTCAGCGTGCAAACAGCCTGAAGTGGAAATAGAGCGGACATGTAGCAAGGCTACCAAGCAGCAGATGGGAACATATAGCCATCACTTGAGACCTACGTATCGGTAGGAGAAGAAGAGGAAGACATAGAACGAGGTGGGCAGAATGACTTTCGTTTTAATAATTGCTCATGGACTATGTTCTTCTGGGTTGTTTTGTCTTGCCAATATTACTTATTCCTTCAGGAAAGCAGCCGGGCCAACCTGAACCAGCTTAGCACGAATCGCAGTATCTGGAAGAGCCCAGGAACAGAGCTGCAGAAAGAAGCCAACCGAAGCCAATACCAAACTTATAATACAAAAACGTAATAGACTCAGAATTTGAACCTTGTAGTTAAATTGTGTTAAACTTGTAAAATAAGAAACATAGGGTAAACAAACTCATATGGACAATAGCTCACCATATGAGAAATTAATGAGTCCCCCGCTTGCGGAGGCCCTAGCCCCGGATGGGATATGAGTGGCTTAATTTATTCATTCATTCATATAAGCTCTCTTTCTTTTGAACCATTCCTGATAATAATAAGTGTTATTAAACTTTTTAGAGAAATTTTGCTGTTTTCTGTTGCGAATGGTTTGTAAGACACATCACTCCTGGATCTCACGAAATTCCATTTTAAGAATTTAATCGTAATATATGAAGATTTAATAGTATTTTTAACTTTGGACACTCATTCTGTTTCGTTATAAAACCGAATCACAATTTTTATTTAGAGTGATGCTACTCAATATGTTTGTATAATTACTGAGATGAAGCTATAATATGTAATTTACATATAATATATTTTAGATGCATAATTCACTGCAAAAAGTAAATTTTCTGTTCAATTTCAATTATTTCATTGTCAGCTGAATAATATCTGGATACCTGTCATTACTAATTTAAACGCCTGCTTTATTTCGAAACAATCATATTATGTGAACCATTATAATGCTAGACGTATGAATTTCCCTACATATCTGTTCTGTGCTAGGCTGAAAAGCTTGAACAGGTCAAGGGGAGGCTATTTTAAGGCACTGAAACTTCTTTTATCTACTTTTTAGCATTATCCTAAGTAATTGATCCTCTCTCTTCCTAAAAATATTTTATTCCGTCATGGAATAATATAAATGCGTGTATGCGAGGTATTGATGAAGTATATCGCAATAATTTCACACAATGCAGAGGACTCAGAGACAAGTAGTCTGAAATAGGTCATTTATGGCCTAAAAAGAAAAATAACGATAAAGAAGTTGAAATCCGTGCTGGAAAGTTAGTGTTAAGGTAATAATTTACCATACAATACGAGGAAATGCGTTTTCAATATATAGTGCTGTAAATATATCTAACACCTAGGACTTCATATGACGGAACGGCACTAAACAACAATTAACTGGTTTATCATGTTATGAGCTTTAGTTAAGAGGGAGTTATCCTTTCGACTGTGTGGCATACGCACTATCGAAGTTTATAGGTTCATCGTTTTATTTTATTATGACGTATCTCATAAATAAGGGACCAACAAGAGCCATCGTCATTAAACGGGAGGTGTGAGGTTCTATTCCCGCCAGGACCATTGTTTGAATGAGAGAGCTTTTCCTCAGTCCTCATAAATTGCAAATGCATGGGCTTAGGCCTGGAAGGCTTTCTTTATTTATAAAAATCCTTTCCCAATTTATAATTTCATGTATCATCAGTGTCCACCTCATGTGATGCCTAAGCATGAAATCTCTCCTTCCATGGTTGCCGAAGCTTCAACCACAGCATAGATGACCGAATGTTGCATAGTGGTCCAAAGTAAACACTATACTACAGGTTACTAATCGATTCCCTCACTTTCGGCACTGCTGCTGTGGCTAGACTGTATGGAATTCGGTTCTAGCTCCCTCCCTCATGTGGAATGCTAGCGTCAACCATACGCTGATATCTTATTTAGGAAGGAATTGTTTCATTCTTGTGGTGACTCAACAGTAAAAACGGGCGTTAAACATTCCAAAAATACCTAAGAAGACTCGAGCTCGATAACAATGGTCCGCTTTTACTTGACGCCAAAGAGATACACTCGCAACTTCCATCCGTTACTGTGGCATCATTGATGAATGAAAACTTCGTTAGTCAATAGTGCATTGATATTTTAGAATTTTAAGGCCAAAACTTTAAAATCACAACAATATTAGATTCCCTCTCTCAAACTGCTTTTTAAGACGCCTCTAAAATATCTTAAATGGATGTGGTGTAATAAATTAATATTCTGTAAATAGAAAACGAAACATTATATAGTCTGGGTATCAGAAAAAGGCAAGTGCGGGCTGAAGCAAAAGGGAGCCTTTTTTTTTTTTTTTGACTGATTTATTTATGGACGCTCTGTAACATCTCAGGTCATCAGCGTCCCATTCAACTCAGGGCGTGAAACGGCCGACAAATTTTGCTCAGAAGCCTCTCTTTCAGGCTTGAGGTTCTTTTTCGTGCCGTAAATGTACGACACGGGACCCACGGCTTTACTTCCCTTCCGAAGGAAGCCATACTTAGGATTTTTACGCCCGAAAAAATCCATCGGTCCTGGCCGGTTCGAACCCGCGATCTTGGGTATAGGAGACAAATATGGTAACCACTACACCACCAGGACCGACACACACAAGGGGGGCCTGAACCATTTATCTGCAAATGGAGAGTGCGTGGGATACGCATGTTGCCTATTCTAAGTGACCAGGCATGTTCGGTGAACATGGTTGAGTATTTGACAACACTGTTAATGCTTACATAGCACATTCCTTTCGCTTGCCTTCTTCTGATGGCCAGACTATTAACTATTGCGTGATATATCCGTTAATTATATCTTCTTGATTAGCGAACACCACAAGCTTCACGTTTGATGTTACTGAGTAATAAGCCTTTCAGTCACTATTTTGTTTCGTTGCAAGAAGTAGCTCAGTGTCCTTCTCCTTTGTAACTAGAGGCACACTTTATCTGTGTCACTCCACCTTTCTTTCGCTATGTGCGCGTATAAGGTAATTCATACTCCGTTCTAGAATCCCAGTAACCCTTTATTCCATAATAACTGTGTCACTAGAAGAAAATGTACTTATCTCTATGACGCAATGTTTAATAAATGTCAAAGGAGCCCCATTTGAACTGCCTTTTGATCTCGGTATCTAACTATTAATGTTACCTGCACATTCTTTATTCTTATATTTCTTCATTTTGCGTCTACCAGCGACATTTCTCTTCGACAAGTCCTTGTAAAAACAAATAAGATAACTATTTTGGATAAATAAAAACGTTTTATTACTCAGTGTAATCTCCTTTCAAATCCAGCATTTTGTTAATTTAGTTATATCATTGCTTCAGCTATGCAAAATATGTATTTGTTGCGAATTTCTTTCTTACTAGCTATTTCTTCTGTTGGGATACAAGAAGTGCACTGACGCGTTATTGTGGTGGAACAGTAGCGTTTTCTTGGCCAAGTGAGGTCAATGCTTCTTCCTCCCGCAGCATAGTGTAAAATTCACGTATATGGTTTTTTCTTTTCCAAAAAATAAATAAAAATTATGTCCTGACAATCCCAAAATGCAGTTGTCGTCATCATCATCTTATCTGCTGAGGGGATTATTTATATCTTCTTAGGAGCGCTTCCTGTTGTACCAACAAATTATTTCTACTGGTGCTTCGTTTCCCGTGAGTAGTAGTGGATTCACGTTTCATCGACAAATACATGGCGTATTCGAAATTCACTTGGATTCCATTTAAACAGCTCCAAACTCTGCGCTGAATTGGCCATTCGTTTCTGGTCAATCATTAAAAAACGCGCAGGTAACATTTAATTTCCAAATGATTATGCAAAATATTATGCACCTTATCTGCAGAAATGCCCAGAGCTTCAGCAATCTCCCGCAACGTCAGTGTCTGATCGCTCAGCACGTGTCGTGGATTTTTTTTCCAATCATTTAGGGACTCATTACCTCGATAGGACGTCCGGAATAAACCGAACCGCAATTTGTTCGTTCGATCATGTCCATACTCACCAGATTCGCTATAATGTTTGTCCAGCTTCGTCTTAGTTTCTTTGGGCGTTGCCCCTTTCAAAAGAATGTGTTATTGAGTAGTCGGAAGCTTATAAGAATGTGTTATTACTTAATTTTGAATGCTTGTTTTGCTTGTTTACAATTAAACAGGAAAATGGCTCTCTAAATCGGACTAATCTTCATTACTGTTTATAAAACCATTGACAAAAAAAATGAGTCATCCCCAGATTCTACATATCGATCAGAGAACTTCGGGGAAATCGTGAACTGTAATCACAACGTCCATGTACGACTGGCACACTGCAATGAGCGCTTTGCATAATGGTCACTTTTTTTTTTTTTGTTTTTTTGAGTAGTGTTTAACGCCCGTTTTTACTACTGAGGCACCACAGGCGGTGGACACTGATGATACATGAAATGAAATGATATATTGGGAAAGGATTTTTTTTTTTTTAAGGAAGGAAGCGTTCCAGGCCTAAGTTTTTTAGGTACTTCCCCGGCATTTGCCAGTTATGAAGACTGAGGAAAACCTGGAAAAAACCCCAGTCAGGGAGGACGGTCCTGGCGGGATTCGAACCGCAGACCTCCCGCTCACGAGTCCATGCCTTAACGACCTCGGCCACCCGTGGCGGTCATAATGGTCACGTAATGGTCACAATCATAAGTATCTCGAAAAAAAAAAAAAAAAAAACATTAGGATAGAGAAGCGATGGTCGAACGGGATAGAAGGCATTACTCTACTACGTAAGCTTCTGGGTTCAAATCTCATATAACATATTTGTTTTATTTTTATTACTGGTTTTATAAGTATGTTAGAACATCGTGTTTCCATAATATAATATTATGTTTTAACGTATCATTTTAATTTTATGGCATTACCTTTGCACACATATAAACTTATCACAAACTAACGTATTCTTAAAAATAACTAAATAAATACAAGAACAGAAACATTTATCTTCTAAAGCAAAAACACATGGAAATAAACACAAAGTAATATCGGTTGTATGAATACTCAGCATGTTTAACTGTTCCAAATCTTTGGGCCATAGATGATATCAGATTTCTACAGTAGTGTGGACGAGAGGCTACAGCATCCCAAGTTTCCTGAATTTGTGCCCATAAACCATCTTTTGTTCTTCGTGCATGTGCAGGGAATGTTTATTCAACACATTGCATTTAGATAGAACAAATGCTGAAGGAGTTATTATAATACATATAATATATTAACGTTAAAGCTTGCTTTGTATGGGAAACAATATTACGAAACTATTTTGTCATAACGTTTATGCCCTTAAGCACGGCATCACTGCACATTCTGCCGCAGAGCTAACGGAATCACACACTTGTCAGCGTCTTTAGTGCATGCCATATAATATAACTGCTGCAGTAGCTACACAGTTTGTTGGTTACCTTGTGAACCGCGTGCTGTAACGAGTAGGACAGAATAATTTTCCGTTCAAGAGATTGCTCGTTTTTTATTTATTTATTTTTATCAAAGGTGTATATCATCTCGCAAGAGTTACCATATTTCAAAGTAGCGTTGAAAACAATCTAGTGCTACCAGCTACCATCTTCTGAGTTTGCAATGACTTACCAAACAGTCGTATATTTTTAATAAAGGAAATAAAGGAAGTAAATGGAATATGCTCGTAAATAGTTCAACCGCTCTCATTTATCATGTGCATGTAGATGGTTAATTAAAGACCTCTCTAGGCATGCTCACCTTTTGAATTACAACCATATATTTGCTAACTTGTAATAATGAGGTGCACACGGCATATGCATCTGATGTGGAGTGCATTCAGATGGAAACAGGAACTGGCGATAAGGAAATTATACGTTGAATGAAACAGTGGAAGGCGGAAAGTGCTGGCCGACACGTAACGTATCGTGAGAGTCTGGAGCTCATCTGACCCTTAGAATATCTATAGAGTTCAAACCCCATTTTCCACTGTTATCTTATTGGCGAGGGCTCAATATTATGATCACAATATAAATTGCTTAAAGTGTGTGACCTGTTTTCAAACTAGCAATTGTTTTGATCTAAATATAGATGAAGGAAATAAAAATATAAACAAATTAGAATCAAAATATGCTAAAGTCATACATTTAAAGCCCTGCCTTTCGTTTGGTAAAATTCTTAGATCTGCTACTGCAGAACGTCACAGTTTTCTTTCAGAACAACTACATTTACTAAAACTAATATATTAATTTACGTGCTCAAAACACTCCAAGGGGGTATCCTGTTAATGCGGCTACTGGAATGACACAGCCCTAAACATGGAATTTTGGGAACCTGAAATTTGCTGTCGCGGTTCAGCTAGAACGAAAAATGGTGGCCGCAATTCCTCGCATATGCTTTGAATAACTTTAGAATTAGCTTGAACTTTTGAAATGAAAAATGAATTGTTAGTAAAAAATATATCGATAATTTAGGAGGACGGACAAATACCCAAACTACTTTTTATCAGTACCACAATTCAATTTATTTGGTACTGCCTTTGCCAGGAAAATGATTCCGGCATATGACAGCGCAGAACGCGTCACACCAGTCCGCTGATGGTCGGTAAGTCACGTTATTCAGCGATATAAACATTCCTATGAATCAAGAACACTGAAATAAACGCTAGCACTAACGGGGCTAAATATAAAGTATTTTTACAATTAAAAACTGTAAACGCGCCTAAAATCTTTACACTTTTAAATATTTTGAGAAGTATATAATTATGTGTGAAACAAGCAGCGAGGCCGAAACAAATACTAGCGGTCAGCAACCGAAATGCTGACCAAGCTTAAAGTTACTTCACCTTTAGAGCATCCAGGATATGTGAACACAGCAAACTAATTTAATTTATTAACTTAATACTTACTACATTATTTAGGTGTAGCGAATATACTATGCATACATTTTATCTTTCCACAGTCGCTTGCGGAACAGGTACTGCAGTAACTAGCCCCACGCGCTGCAATTCATAGAGTGCATAGGCACTGATAGGATGGATAGCTATTATTGTGTTGAGTTTCAGATCAGTAAAGCCGTTGCTGTATGCAGTGTTAAGTTTCCTTTTTCTATTGATTCCATGATTCAGAGATTTAATACAGAACAAAGACATTTTATTTTAACATTTAAAACACGAATCACAAATCACTTTCAGTTTAAAAACAGATCTATAAATTGAATCCGCGAACATTTGATGTCTTGCAATGCAAAATGTGAGAAGAATAACTAACATTTTGAATGCTGAGTTGCAACGTGTGAATCAAAATGTGATTAGGATTTACCACATCTCGTAGCATACGGGAACATTTTCAGTGCCGTCTTTCAAGTTTTTGTACTTTGTCATTTGTGCGATGTGCCTGATGTGTAAAGCTGCACTGTGTAAAATGCATGTACTATATAAATAGTATGTTCTTTATTTTTTCTAGCATTGCTGTCACATCAAAAATAATATACAATATTCATTTATATATTAAACATTTTTTTTTGTTAGATATTGGCCTAATATTTTATGTTAGCATTTTCTGATTTTTCCATATTTCTTCTTCCCGTTGAATTTAGTGTTTTTTAAGTAATGTGGGAAAATGTTCTGTTTTCACTCTCTCTACATAGGTATCAATTTTGCTACTTATTCTTTGACTGTGTCTTTCAGATTACACATTCCTAACTCTATTTTTATATCGTAATGTCCTCTATAGACAGTTTCATTACGTCTTGATAACTTAATTTGTCTTTTTTTATTATTTTTTGTCATAATCTTAAGTTTTATTTCCATATAATAATATTGCTACTGGCTACACTTTAAGAAATGTACTCATCATATATTTGTTCGCTTTATTTCAGTTAGCATTGTAAATTAAAAAGAAATAATGCTTAATACTAATTAATAATAAAATATTATATTCCTTTATAAAACAAAATTTCACTTGTATATACTGGTTAAATTGTTTAGACTCTGTAGGATGAAAATTATTCCATTTCTTAGAAATTCCATTCATACATACTACTACAGGTTTTCGGGGAGTATTTATAGATTGCAACCCAATTGCTAGGATTTCCTCCCAAAATAACCCCGATATATACTAAGTCTTGTTTCCCTAACACACCAGTACCGTGCTCCTGAGTATCTAATCATTGTCAATGTTTATTCTCGGCCTTTATTCCTAGCAAAATGAGAGACAGGATATCAGCAGCTGCTCACTAAGCTAAGGATTCCAATCAATGGCTGTGAAACAAGCAGTAAAGTTCTAGAAACGTGGCTCTCTTCCCAGGAAACTAATCAACATCTCTCTCTCTCTCTCTCTCTCTCTCTCTCTCTCTCTCTCTCTCTTTCCCAGTCGACTTTGAAATAGAACAACAATTTCCTTTCCAGTTACACTTTGCTTTCCGCTAGCGAGCAATTGAAATTGAAATACATGTCAAGGAATTTCTAGGTGTACTTTCTTATTTATATCTACATTTATGCTCTTTTTAATCTGTTGTTACATATACTATATCGGAAATGTAACACCAGCTATAAAAATATTTTCCGTGTTTTTTTTTTTTTTTTTTTTTTTTTTTTTTTTTTTTTTTTTTTTTTTTTTTACTGTATTATGTTTTGAACAAAAAATTATGAACGTGTCCAGAATATAAGCTTTGTAAAGTGCTGCGTGTAGATATTTTCCCTTTGTTAAGCCTTAAGAAAGAGAGTATTTTATCAAGTCCCCAAATAAATATCTGACACAATATTTCCCCAGTCTTACTTTACAATGTTAGGTCAATGAGAAGATTTTCATATGATTTTACATATCTTGAATCCCTTTTCTATGTAGTTTTCACAATAATTATTAAGTACTTGTGATGTCCTTATGTTGAATGCTATTTATATATTTTTAATATACAGAGCTATTCAAAAAGAAGGAACCGATTTCAAACATTTATGTCTTCCAAACTACAAAAGATAGAAATACATTTCCAATGTTCCTGGAAAAGTTCAGTATTCACTTTTTATGCACTTAATATGAGCACTATGTGTTACACGACAAATATCAAAGCGGTGGCTCATTGCTTGCCACATAGAATCAGCTGATCTCCAGTTATCGAATTCACAGTTTCAACAATTCGATGTCGCAGACTTTCAAGAGTGTCACGCATAGGGGGATAAAAACACGGTCTTTTATGTAACCCCACAGATAAAAGTCACAAGGAGCGAAGTCTACAGACCTGGGAGCCCACCGGCGATGAAGGTGATCTTCTGCTTCTCCTCTTCCAATCCAACGTCCTGAAATGGTGTCATTCAGGTAACGTCGAACGTGCTTAGTGAAATGGGGCAGGGCACCATCTTGCATGAAGATGAAGTCATCTGAATCTTCTTCATGATGAGCAAATAACCGTTTTGAAGCATATGTAGATAGGCTAGTCCTATCACAGTGTTCTCCATAAACTTTGTTTACAAATATGGCACAGAAGACATTAATATTCGGTGAGTCTCTTTCATGTTCAATAACTGACATAGGATTTTCACTAGCCCAAATTCTAACGTTATGCCGATTAACTTTACCGGAAAGATGAAAAGTGGATTCATCGGAAAAAATTAATCGTTCAGAGCAATTGTCTTCTTCCATATCATTTAGCATGCTAATGCAAAATTCGTGCCTATTGTTGTGGTCGTCAGGATGCAATGCTTGCAGTTTGTACGGTGCAGACGGTGTTTCAAAACTCGCCATACCGTTGGTTGAGGAATGTTAAGTTCCTTGCTTGCTCGTGCTGTGGATTTTTTTGGGCTCCTTTCGTAAACTGTACGAATACGCTCGACATTTTCATTTGATTTGCGTGGATGTTCCGTGCTTTTCCGTTTGCAGATGCAATCTTCTACGAATTTTCGATGCCACTGATAAACTTGCTTATGCGCAGGCAGTTGTTTATTAAACTGACAGCGAAAAGCATGTTTAATTCCAATAATAGACTATAGTTTTGTTAATTGCAGCACACAAATGATTTTTTCCTGTTGTGTCGCCATTTTGCAACAAACAATCAACATGGCAAGCAACAGCGCCAATGCGGTTGTGCATGACAAGCAACAGCGCCAATGCAGCCGTGATTGAAACTTCTACCTAGATGGTTCAAATGTTAAAACTTTTGTCTGTCCAGGAACGTTGTGATTATGGTTCTACCTTTTGTAATTTGGAAGAAAAAAATGTTTGAATAGCCCTGTATTTATTTTATTCTATTCCATTTGTTTTTAACTAATAGTGAAGAGAGATTGGGGCGAAGTTCCACAGTTAAACGAAAAACCGTTTTACAGGCTTGAAGATTACTGCATTGTGAAGTCTAAAGTTTTAAAAGAAGGGGGAATCCAACCGTTATGCAGTTGTCTGGAACAAGGGTACAGATAGAATATTATCTTTACACTATTAAGTTCGGAAAAAAAATAATGAACAGGAAAACTATGGGATAATTCGATGATCCATCAATCGAGCTTCTACAGTATTTTCATTCTTTTTTCCCGTCACAATGGAGAAAAACTTGGGGATGTTATTTATGCCTTCCTGTATAACAGATCGACCGCCACAACAAATTTAGATCTTTGAAATTCCAACATGAAGGTGCTTGTTCGCACTGTGCAATTTCTGTGCGCAGCTGTACTAATGAAATGTGTAATGGCAAAGCTATTAGAAGTATGTTTTAATGATATTTGGACATTAATAAAACTTGTCAACGTATAGAGATCACTGAAATAATATTATTTATATCCGTGGCTGGCTATCAGATTAAAAAAGGAATGAAGATGTAAGACAAGAAGTAAAAGTACATAAAAGAACACAAAATGAGATAGAAAACGCTTAAGAGAGACAGCCAGACTAACATATAGCAAAGTAGTCATTGTTACATAAAACTAAAGGAATAATGGATCCGAAACGCCCAAGAAAAAACTGGGCTACCTAAAATATTTCAGATATTCTAACGTCGGTACATATATTCAATCCCTGAAGAGGACGACGATGAAAATACCCGATCTCATGCAAAATGGCACTTCTCCCCCTCTTTTTCTTTCTGTGGTTTGGTGAAAGTCTATTTTTATGCTGCGTGATAATGAAAAATTAAACAGTTAAAAGATGGAAATAACAAATCTTCGAAGTAACAGATGGAGATTGAATCATGTGACAAATGACGATCTTAGTATTCCTGAACGCTTCTGCTAGAAGTAACGAAAATTTCAGTACAAATTTGGTTCTCACTGAGAATAAAATTATTTAGCCATTTAATAATAACTGAGGTTTGCCAAGCATATTATGACAATTAATGACTATTGTGCCACTTTCTATAATAAATAGAAACAGAACATCTTAAAGAAAATCCTAAAGTATTAGTTTTAAAGTGAAAATGCTTGCTGTATTTAGAATTTAAGAGCACTGGGTAGTTGCCGAAGTTTTGGGCTTAAAACACTAAACACTCCAAATTATACAATATGGCACGTTGAAGTTTTCTATGCATGAAATCTTTTAATTTGGACATTTAAACATTACAGCTGGTAAGCCAAAGCCCTGACAACATATCCCCAACATGACCACTTGTATATACTTATTCTTCCTTTCCAAATCTTAGTACAGAATGGTGGTAAATATTGTTCTGTAATGCGCAACTCTATCTTTAGGCTTCAGATACTTTGTAAATTTCAAGTAAGTTTTCAGAGATCTGACTAAAGATTATTTATCGGCGTAGTTGAACCCAGAATCCCAATCAAAGCTTTCACAGTGTACTTTGAGAGCGCATCCCCAAAAGTAAATCACATTTAAGCTGGGGGTGTTGAATGAAGTAGCGGATTTTAATGATGACTGCAGTAATAGAATTAAAGTTTATGAGCAGAATTGAATACCAGTGGGAGATTAGTGTGAAAATTGCATTGAAAGTGATAGATTTGTTCATTTATTTATGGACACTTTTAACATCTCAGGTCATCAGCGTCCCGTTCAATTCAAAACGTGAAACGATAATTTTTTCTCAGATGCATCTTCTTTCACGCTTGAGGTTTTTTTACAAGCCGTAAATCTACGACGTGGGACCCACGGCTTTATTTACCTTCCAAAGGAAGCCATACTTAGGATTTTTAGTCCCGAAAAAATGTATCGATCCTGGCCGGGATATAACCTGCGATCTTGGGTTTAGGAGGCAAGTATAGTTACCTACTATTAGGATCCACTATCAGGACTGACGAAAGCAATAGATGTAGAAGGGTCTTCGACACTGAATGGAAAATGCGGAACATATATAAGAAGATCAGAGTTAGGTAAAGACGGGATAAGATGAAAATAAAATGCAGAAATGTCAAATTATTTTAATTACGTACCTAGTGTGTTCTAAACATGTGTATTTTAAATGTCAAGTTCTCTTTTCTCTGTAATCTCTTAAGATACATGGATAAAAATGGATTGTTTTTAATTATAATAAATAATGTTTTACCTAAATTTATTGCACATTTTTTCATTACATTTTATTTAGAAAAATATATATTTGTGAAAATTAGCATGAATTTGATATTCAGAAATTCAACATGAATTTTTTTGCAATTGTATTCACAAGAGAGAAGAACAGGTTTTTCGTTGAACAAGAACTTCGTTTATGTAAAAAGTGCACCTGAATATAAGCACTGATTATTTTAAGAAGTTTTATCTCATTATTATATTTGTGTATAAATAACTTACAGGTTATAAGTAGTTTATGCTTATTATCTTTAGAAATGATTGCTGTATTTGGTGTCGAAATTTAATTCATTTATGTTTGACAGCATCTGAGAAAATTCGGATAAAAATTTTGCTCTATTCAGCACTCATAACTACCTTCCGACTACTCAGTATTCGTAATGAATTAAATATTGAAAATTTCAAACTCGATATCTTCTAATTTGATTGTTTAGTATTTCGCTATTCTCCAGTCAGTGCTATGCTAGTTGTTTTAAAAGGAATCTGATATATAATGTGTGTTTTACTTGTTGCAGGTCTACTCATTACTTTGTGTGATATCCCAGTACCAGGAATATAAGGCGGGCCGCGGTACTGCAGAGAATGGCGCCTTCATACGGAAAAGAGTGGGTGGTTGAGATTTTCTGGAACTTTTTGCTCTTTCGAATAACATCAAGTAGTTTTGAGAATTTTATTTTTACTACAGTGCATAGAGTAAATTCAAGCACTTTTTAGTGTTAAATTAGTCCATGACACTAAGGCCCCATTCACAATGAAAATTAAACGTAAACATAATAAAATAAGATGTAACACGTTAACTTGGTAGTATGTAGGCATTCACAATGAAAGACCCAAACGTATGTATTAGCCAATCAAAAATGAGAGCAAGCGAAGATCTAACAACTGATTGAAAATGGCTGCTTCTAAGCAGACTGCGATAGCGTTTATGTTAATTGCAGTAACTAATTTGCTTGGAGTAATATGAGCAAGGATAGCTTCCTTATAATGCAATTAATTATTTTGTCCTTTGACGCCATTCTGTCTACAGAGTCACTGATCTTCAGCCCTCTCTACCATAACTTGTCCTTACACGGAGCACGGAAATCAAGCGCAAACTCTTGCTGCTAACTGCTGCAAGTCCCGCGCGATAGCGGAGAGAACCGAATTACTGTGCGTGGCCGCTTGTAACAGTTTAAATGTTATATATGTTATTTTTTTTTTTTTTTGTTAAACGTAATGTACCCTATGCATTGTCCTTCGTAACTTTTAAATATAAATTGATAGGGGATTGTTAGACTGGTAAAATATTGTAACGGTGGCAAATCTGCTCTTGTTGGAATTCGCAATTAATTCATGTATGTATACACACATTAATCACGGGAAAATCCTAGAAGCCGGTAAACCCAGTGGTTTTTCGTAAATATAAATTGATATGGGTGGGTAAATTACTGTAATTGTGGCAAATCTCCTTTGATGCAGAAAAAATCATAATTATCAATTTATAGCGCATAATACGCTTAAAAACCGCATTATCTAGCTATATCTGTGGCACTACCTTCGGCCCTCTCCGCCGTCGTTCGGGTCTTGCAGCAGCAACAGTAAGAGTTGCATTTGTTTTCCCTGCTCCTAAATGGATCAATTCTACCACAGAGCTCTACAAACAGAGGAGCTGTGTTCTGATTGGCTGATTTCTTGAGTTTAAGTTAGACATAGATGCAAAATCTTGGGCCTTGCTAGCCTCTAAGTTTACATCTAACTGTAGGCGTATTTTTATTTTACTTCATTCAATGTGAATGGTTCCATTACAATACATACCATCTATCTTTTACGTTTAAGTTTATGTTACGTATAATTTTCATTGTGAATGGGGCCTAAGACTTGGACAATGCTGGAAATTTAAAGCATTCATCTTTCGTTTTGTGCCACTCTATTCTCTTTGTTGAATTAGATTCCCGTGCTTATCTGCTAGTAGATGATATAGATCGCTTGCCTAAACATGTAAGTAATGTTCTTTTGAGTATTCCCATTACTGACTTCCGCTAAATTTATTGGCAAGCGCTCATCATAATTTCTGTTTATAGCCTTAACAATTAAAGCAAATTCCTCAGCATTATGAGTAAATTTTAGATTAAATTAAATTATACCAATTAATTATATGAATTTAACCTAAATAAATATCCAAATATATCAAGTAAAGATTTATTAACAAATTTTAAAAAAATCCCTAAATGAATTCGGTGTGCACTTTCTTTGGTATGTTACCGTAAAAATGTTATAACGTCAAAGTTGAACTGCATTACATGTGCGATGCGTGCGAGAAACTGCAAGAAAGTGACTGAAATAAAGACAAACTACAACAATACTTCTAATTATAGGACGAATTGTAGAGCTAATATAGTCCCGCTCTAAAGATTAACGTCGGCAAGTTAGAAGACTACACGCCCGGCCACCACTGCTATCACATTTATTTACTTACCTCCCGCCAATTATTATAGCTTTGTTTATCGGGTCTACACTCCATTTGGAATCTTAGTGATAATATCATTGCATAACCTATAAACCTCATTGATTATGGTAAGAACACGCCGAGGGAAAAACGCTCATTTTACTACTGCGCCTAAAATCCAAGGCGTGACGGTGACCTTTAAAATGAGAGGATAAAACCATAAGTATACAGTTCACATTCCTAAATTTCTTTCTTTATTTCAGAAAAGTTTATTATTTAAATAAAAGGCTTGTGAAAAAACTTCTATTCTGCTTCTGCAGGTGATGCTTAAGTTAGTAACAAAATAGCTTGCAACAATTTAATAGGCTATCACGGAGTAGTCTATACTTAGAAGTTAGCCATACTGAACTGTATCAGATTTTTCTTCTCATTTGACTCTACAGCCCAGGGTGAGCTTGCCGCAGTGACCTCTGCTTCCTCTACTTCCGTCTTATGACTACATTGATAGAGGGTAGTATTGCAGGGGGCATAAGATAAGCGTGCCAACACCCTGCCGGTCGTCTATCACGTGACTCCCTAGATCGAAGAACGCTACTTCTCCTCAGGCAATTCCCCAATTATCCTCACGAGAGGGAGTGGACACGTTCCAGACTCCCTAACTTAGCAAAATTCCTAAGTAGATACCGGGTATCAAACCACAGCAATGCTAACCACTAGACCAAGGAGATGGTCAGTCTATCAGATTACAGTTATACCCCTCTCTGAAACATAGCACAAGACGCACTATTATAGCCTCCAGTGTCATATTTGTCACTGAGGTGTAGTGTGTCAATGCTAGAGAAAGTATAACTTTGGGGTTACTTTCAAAGAACGCATGACCTTTTCTAACCTGCGATACACATTTGTTATTACTGCTATTGTCCTCTCATAGTTATTACCTCTGTACTACTGGAAGTGAAAGATGCCATTCCAAGAATTTATCTGAACTGCTACTGTAATACTACTAAAATCTAGACAGTTCTTGACCACCTTATCAAGCTGGGAAGCTTCATGTACAGTGAATCTTTTTTTTTTAACCTAAATGGGACTGGAAGACCTTGCATTAACAAAACATCTAATATTTGAAAATTAAAAGTGTAAAATGGGAAAAAAATACAATTTACAGGGGAGATGTTGCTAATATGGAACATACTTCTTCCTCAACAAAATAAAACATTAGTATGTGTATCTTCCATAAACACTATTCATTTCTTTATTTTATTATTAAAATATTTTCAATAAATACAATTATTTTTAAAGAATTAAACAATATTAGCTTTTTACAACATGGTAATAATGTGGAATAGTAATATTACCTATAGGTAATTAGTACTAAATAAAAATAGCACGAGTTTTATTAATATTGTATTTGAGTTACTTAGGTTAAACATAACATTAAACTATTCTTATATATACATTTAAATACGTTTTAGATATTATAATAAATTTTTAATGGAAAGGTGTCGCAAATAAGCTTATTCCAAATGAAATGTACTTTATTTTCTTCCCTCCATTTCGCCTTAATAGTCCTAAGCATTGTAAAACCTGCAACAACAAAGAGGTTTGTGATATGGAGCATCTTGTTTCTACTATTACCCAAAGTATTATATAGGTATTAAGTACTATCAAACGAACCTCAAAAAAATGAACGAGTATTTCTGAAGTTCAGTCATATTGTTGCGTGATACAGCATAAAGAACAGCTCGCAATTCATAAAGGCAGGAAAATTGATATTTGAATTTTACTTTGCAAAAAGGTTTGATTTCTCAAATACAAGACGATTCTACTCAATACACTAGAACATGATCCTGAATAATTTTATGTCCTGAATCCACATTGAAGGATATTAAACACGGAAGCCCACAGTACACTCTAATAAAAAAGTCAAGTGTTATTCAAAAGTTAAATCTAATTAATTGCTTAATGAAATTTTTTTAAACTTTTTGTATTGACTAATGTGATGGTTGAGTCTATTTTTTTCTCTATAAGCTGGTGTATGTTTAGTTCAATGGGTATGCATTTTTGTAGGAACCTTGCCAAATGGCTTCTCAGGACCTGGGAACTGGGTCGGAACACTTAGGTTCAGAAATATTACACTAGGCGGTATTAATGTAAGGTGCCACCAGTGAAAGTGTGCCTAATTTTAGCAGTTGTTTGCCAAGTATTTTGCTATTGCTTAATACAACCTGTCACACTTCCTGCATTTTGCCTCTTTTTTCCTAAACAAACAAAAAATAACTGATGAAACTTTGCAAACAGTCTGCTGTTGAAGCCAATCTCTTAAACCTGAGCGTAGCAGGAAGAAGTAGATATTTCATGAACAGCTGCAATATTATCTGGATATTTTTTCTGCTCTAATAAACAGAGCCAGTAGTCATTAATTTTTGTTGACAATTTTTATTATCCTAGGATAAATTGTGCTTAAATATAATTCTTTCTTCTTCAACACCGATAGTGTTAGCTAAGATCAATAAGGAGCGTACTCGTGAACAAAAGTTATTTTGTACTTTTCCCACCAGGACCTGAATTTTTTTTCTTTCTAGCTTTTCCTTAGTTCTCATCAATTGCAAATGTCTAGAAGGCACCCTAAACTAGTTCTGGAAGGTTTCCTTCGCAAAATTCCTTTCCCAGTTTATCGGTGTCGACTGACTGTAACGCCACAGTTGAAAAAAAATAGAAAAAAAAAGCATTTAAATGCTATTAAAATTGTTTTTTATCAATGTTCAACGAAGAGAACTAGATATCATACATCATACTTGGTTATTTGTTTCACATTTAAAACTGGTGGCATATTTAATCTGAAACATGATAAAAAACTTAATTCCATAACTTCAGCTATTTAATATATTATAAAAATTAAAGTTATATGACATAAAATATTTTAAAATAGGGACTCACTTATCCTCAACCCTCACAACCTGCCGCTTGGACGCGTAGCGGTTTAACGGGGATTTGCTTGGCACCGGGAAGCACGCTGTTTGGAGGAGCACATATTCACAGTCCCTTAAATCCAAACGCATAAACTCTACATCACACCAAACATCAATTTTGGGTCATAAAATGACATTTCGTTCATAATATCAGATTTTTCTGCACTCCAGTTCTATCGTTTTGTGTCGCTTTGTGGCAAAAATTAAATAAATAAATAAATAAACGTGAGTCAATCAAGGGCATATTAACATTATCCATTATGCAACACCCTCTACTCACATTATCACGTAGTTGCAATTCCTGGATACAGTTATCTTACAGAGTTTTAACTTTAAAAGTTTAGTGGCATTCCGAGATTTGCAAAATCTTGATTCCTGTGCATCTCAGACATTTCTTTGAACTTCGTTACTTTTTTCTCCGATGTCATCGATTTTTTCCTCTGTAAGAACACGGCGTTTTACTTTCGGTTTCTTATCAAGAGATTCCATTTCCCTAAATCTATTCACAAGATTACGAGCCGTTTCTATGTGAGGCGTACGAACAGCAGGGAATTTATCTATAAATCGCCGTCTCATTCTCTACAAGAGTTTGTTGTCACATACGAATCATACATGAAGATTCTGATGCTAAAGTATAGGGACGCTATAACACTGAAACACTAGTCTCATAATGTTCAACTCCTGAATAGCACAAAGACTTCGAGTGGAGAGGCGGGAAAGTGGAGGAGGAAACAGAACTGGTTAGAAACAGTTAAGGCATATCTCCGTTAAGCCGGCCACACGTCCAAATGAAATCTTTGTATTTGTTAATGAATTTTATGCCACAATAAATTGTAAGTAAATATACAGTGCGTCTATTTAACTCTTATACCGATCGCGGGTCACTTCAATATTGTGCAGCTGCTTGGTGAACTTATATAAGTGAAAGTACTCAAACTCCACGGAGGAAAATGTTATGAAGGTAATAATAAAGTGTATTCTCTGTATGGGAGCTACATAGATGCGCTCTATTTCTTGTGAATGAAAGCGTTCGTCATCTAAGAAAAGTAAACTGTTGAAGCAGGTGCCACAGGTGAAGTATGCGCCAAGAGCGACGGCGACGAGTTGCCTGAGTACGAGAAGACCGGCGACGTACCACGAGACCACAACGCAGAGTCCCACTGCACCCCACTCGACGCTCTTGCTGCCTGACTCATCCGATGCAGGCGGACGTTCTTCCACAGCCGGAGCACCCCAGTTCCAGCAGCTAGAAGTTCTGCCTCCGGTGTACCACCGCCCTAGCATTAAACACGTCCAGTTTCCTGATGACAATGATGATAAAAACATTCCGCCCGCCACAGCTTCCACCGTGGATGACGAAGCCGTTCCTTCAAGTCCAACATCCGAAGGTAATGTTAACTATTCCTAATACTGTAATTCTTAAATAGTTTACATTTTAAGTTTCCAAAACATACAGCAAAATCTTCCGCATTCGATTTTGTTGTTTCTAGAGCACAAGCACTTTGTCAGTTCGATGGAGGCAGTAGTCAAAGAATTGCAATTATTGTTTCATAAGCACTTCAAATTTTTCTTCGAAGATATAAAATCACTAAAGTTGTGGTATTTTATCCTTAAAGCTTATAAGAAGTTGCATTATAACGTAAAACGGATGAGCCATTAATTCCACATTTGAAATAAACAAACCTTTTTTGTTTTGCACTCGAAATGTATTATCATAGTGGAAAAGGGGCATTTTATGAGCACCGTTGAAAGGCAGTCAGCAAATAAGTGATGATATGCCTCGACATTTAACCAAACATAACCCTACAGCAGAGCAAGACAGAATGACGGAAAAAATGAGGCGACCAAATCACAATGAAATTATGACTTTATGGTAGGAAATATCAGAAATATTATTCTGCTACATCCACGCATTTCTGGCGTTTTTTTTAGAAATCTGTCATTCACACAAACCAGTTCTTCCGAAATTGAATTCATTCGGCCTCTTTTTTTTTTTTTTTTTTTATTTTTCTAATATGTGGGAAACTATTCATATAATTTCTTTGTAAAATTTCCTCCATGTGCTCTCAGTGTAATTTTCTTGTAATTTTCTTGTAATTTTCTGTATTTATGGTAATCAAAAACAAAATAGGACATGTTACTCGGTTTGTATTTACTGCGTACAATACACCTATTTTCTCGTCATGTATAAAATGTTTTTTTTTCTGTACTCCAGTAGCTATTATTGCGTTGAAACATGATCATTTAAATAGCTTCATTAATAAAAAACATTTAGCATGGATCAGTTTCTCTATCATTACCGTTCCGCAAGTTCCAATTGCAGAAATTGTTCCAAATATCAGTATCGCCTGCATGCAGTCCGTAAGCTTTCAAGTTTAAATTGATTCAGTTTCGAAAGATGGAACTGATGCATGTGAATGACTATTTTCGAGGCCAGTAATGTATAAATATAGCAGGATAACATTTCATATAGGTATCTCTTATCATAAGGTACGCGCTTATTTTTATTGAACTGTTAGTTGTAATTGCGAAAATTGAATCAGTTGCGCGAATATTACATCCGTTTCCCGGGAGTTATCGCCCTGATTGCCGAACCACCAGTTGCCGTGAAATGGACGACAAAATCATGAAAGACCCGGTTGTTTAATGCAATATGACTGACCTCGATTACTTTTTTTAAAAATTATGAAAGACCCGGTTGTTTAATGCAATATGACTGACCTCGATTACATTTTTAAACACCTGCTTGCACTTAAAGGAAGTGCCCTTTTCTGAGTTTCTGTCAATTAGGTGAAATAATCTTAAAGGATTCCTTGTATTACACTTATAAGTACCCAAAGATTATCGATAAGGATTTTAATAACCTGAGTAATTTAACGTATATTACCTGGTCATGAATTTGTAGCTAGTGTACGTTTGAATGCATTGAGGACCAGTTCATACAAAATTGGACAACAAGGAAACTTACATATTACTATTGCCATAAAATAACATTGAAAATATAAATAATTTAAGAAATATATATATACACACACAATAATATATACATAATCGTGTGAGAGCCTTTTTCTTTAGGGTCATTAAATTTCTTATTTTAGTGAGATAAAGATATAATATTTTTGTGAAAACTAACAATTTTGAAAGACATTGAAAACAGTAAAAACAAAACCATCGGATGATTGCTATCTTTATTACCATATTTTGAAAATAATTGCGATACTCTACAAAATATGAGCTTTAAAATGAATTATTTGGTAAATATCTATTTGAGAGTTTGAGAGTTAGATATCTCTATTAAAAAGATAATTTTAATAATACGGCAGCTTTGGGAAACATCTGGATGAAAACTATTAGACCTAAGGATATTATATTTCTTAAAAACCTTTCTCTTTATGTGTATAATATAGTATAGTTATATAATATATAATCTTTATGACAAATGTGATACCAATTGTTCTAACTTTTCGTCCGATTTCACATGAAATCTCCCAGGCAGACCTCGTTGCTAGTGCCTTATCCCCAAACATGTGATTTCTTTGGGGTTTATAATTTTTTTCGGACGAAAAGTTCATTGTTTTGACTCACTCTAACTTGGAAAGAGTCTAGCAACAAAACCGCAGAATGTATTTAAAACATAAAACGACTGGCTTCACAACTAATATGTTTATAAACACATAAAACAATAAATTGATCTATGTTATTTAAAACCTATTGCGGGAACTTTCGGTGTAGCTTATGACCACTGATAGAGGTCATATGTTTTGCGATAACATTATTGAATCCGTGACCAACAAAGCATTATGCCGTTAAGTGCATCATTTGCCAACATTTCAGCTGTGCGTATGTGCGAGATATGCCGCCATAAAGCTACGAGGGTAGGTCCATAAGTTCCCGGCCTAACCATTTTCTAGGTATGATAAAGACAAAAACTATACTTCACTCTTCAATGTAGTTGCCCTTTATTCCAATACACTTGTCACATTTTTGAATTAACATTTCATTCCCTTACTCAAAAAATCGTCAGAAATCTTGTCTACAAAATGGGCATAAACAATATCCATCACTTCGTCAGACTTAAATTTCCTTCCTCGAAGGTCAATCTTGAGTTTTGAGAAGAGGAAATAGTCTCTGGGAGCTAGATCTAGGCTGTAGGGTGGATGGTCGATCTCCTTGAAGCCACATTTCTTCTCAATTTCCTTTGCAACAAGAGCTGTGTGCACAGGCGCATTATCGTGAAGAAGGCGCACACCACCACTCAGCTTTCCTCGCCTTTTCTCCTCGATGGAAGCACGTAGTCTGTGCAGTAGGCCAGCATTTACTGTGGTGTTCCTCTCCTTTAAGTCAATTAAGAGCATTCCTTCACAGTCCCAAAAGATAGTGGCCATGATCTTCTTGGTTGAATGAGTGGCCTTGGCCTTTAGAGGCGGTGCTTCACCAGGTTTACGCCATTCCATTAATTCTCTTTTGGACAAGAAATCATAGTAGAGGACCATAGTTTCATCTCTTGTAACAATGGTTTGCAGACGTCTCTCTTGTTGCTACGACAGAGCTCTAAAAATGCCTGCCAACAGATGACTCTTTGCTGCTTTTGGACTGAGGAAAGAAGTCTAGGCGCCCATTTTACTCTAATCTTATTCATGTTTAAATGTTCATGAATAATACGAAAGACTGTTGTTTTGGAAATACCCAAACTTGCTGCTATTTCTGTAACTTTGAGCCGCCGGTCTTCCATAATTTCTTCTTCCACAAGAGCGATGTGTTCAGGAGTGAGCACCTCCAATGGCCATCCTGCACGCTCTTCGTCTTCGATGCTTTTTCGACCCATTCGAAAAAGTTTGACCCATTCTTTTAAGGTATGATATGAAGGGGATAATTCTCCATGTTTAATTTCACATAGAGTAAGTCCATCTTTTGTGAAGAACTTAATAACAGCTCGAAATTCCATTTTGAACATGTCACAATTTTCTACACATAGCTTTCTTTATGCAACTATATCTGAACAACTGAACACAGGGGAACGCAAGTTACAGCTGCAATTAATTACTTAATGGATACGGTATGACACCATATCAGGATTTTGTGAAGGCGATAATCGTTATCGGTGAGTCCGGAAACATATGGACCTACACTCGTACGTTAAAAATCTACAGAAAATACTGAAATCGCTAAACCTAAATATCCTCTCTCATGATTGTTATATCTTTATCAAGAAAAGAAGCTGTTACTGCTTTGGAATGTTACGCTTTTTCTTCTACTATCAAGAATTATTACATAAATCTGTTTTGATTTAATTCCATTTTGCTTTGGGTCTACTAACACTCCTCTTACCACAGGTTGATGTAACAATTTTTTCTTTGGATAACAATTTCGATTCATTTTGTCCACATGATCTTTCCAGTTTTGTCTACAATTATTTGTTTTTCCTTGAACGTAAACGTTTTAAGATTCAATAGGAATTTTATATCTTCTTCAACATTTTAACCGATATAAGAAATTTCATTTCAGATGCCATTATTTTCCTCTAATCACTTTTAAGATACAATGTCCTGAGTCGTAAAATATAGGGAACAGCTATTTCTTTATAAAATTTCAATTGTGTATCTGTCATGTTTTATTTACTTTAAGCTCTTTACATTTTATTAAATTTTACTATTTTATTATCAATGTCAAATTCGATTACCAAAGTCGCGTGATAGGTTACCGGCGAAGTGCCCGGCATGCTGATCACATGCTCCTCTCCTCCATGCAATACTGTCCTCTATCAACGAAGTCTTAAGACGGAAGTAGAGGTTGCAGAGATCCTCGAGGCAGGCCAAGGCTCACCCAGGGCTGTAGCGTCAAATGATCTGATCTATGTCTATGTCAGAAATCTATCTATGTCAAAAATGTCAAAAATTCCTAGAATGGATGTGTTATAGCACATATAATTTAAAATATTTACCTGTTTTATGATTATGTTGTACATTACTATTTTAGGTCTTGTTATTATTATTTTTTTTTCCTTCAAAGCCATCACTGGATTTTTACAGCTTAGTTTCAAAATGAATACAGATCTAGTATGCTTTAAAAATATCCTTTGTAGTTCGTCCTCAGTTCTTGCTGTAATTGTTTAATCACCTACATAGAACAGTATTTTAAAATAGCTACCGACGTGGTTTAATTAAATAAGTTTCCAAATTTGTTTCTTCCTTTCACTGTAACAGAATCTCGTCTTATATAAGTTGAAAAGTACGGTTGACAAGCTACATCTCTGTCTAATCCCTGATTGTTTTATTAAAATTATTATGACATGTGTTTCCTAAGTTTAAATCTATTTTGTACTTTTATATAAACTTTCATTTCAAAATTGATCAAATAATGTGAAAAAAATCCAAAATTAACCTTAAAAATTCTTTAAGTATTTTGACAAATGCCTTGACGCGATCAAAAGCTAAATGTGTTTGCAGATTAAATTCTCCCTCTCTCTGTGTCTACTGCTACTGCAATAGAACAGGAAAGAGCTTGTAGATCATGTCGGCAGTTGCGGTCTTCTCTGTTACGAGCATTTCCCAACTCTGTAAACCACCGTACTCGAGTTTCTTCCAGTGAAGGAAACGCAATATGTGATTTACATTCATGACGACCTCTTGTGCTAGCACAGCAGGTGAGAGTATTCTTCCCAAGTCACATCCTGCCCCTAACTTACTGCCGTCTGGAAGGTTCTTCATATTCTCAACAATTTTCCTAACCTACTTCCAAACTGCTTTGTATATTATTCTCCCCCTTCTTTTGCCCCTTTCTGTTGCACTTTTCATAAACCTTTCCTCTTTTTCGCAAAAGTCCAATATCTCTCCTCCAAACGACTTGTACTTTTCGTAGACGTGGTGCAAATAACTTCGCTGCAGATTTCAGAGAACGTATTATGGACATAAGCTAAATAATTGAAAGCTCGCACCTTCGTAAACAATAAAAATAACCTAATCGGAATCCTTAGAGCAGCTTTGAAATACTCAGCCCCTCATGTAGCAATGATGACGAGTTGCAAGCAAGTCACGTGCAGCAGAGGCGGTAGTCACTGCTGAGGAATATCGACTTCGTGTTATGAATTTTGTTAGTTTATACTAAATTGTTTTTAAGTAGGTGAAACTTTGTTCGATATGAAGAATATTTCTAATGGTATTAATCATACATTATCATAATGTAACATATTGACAAAGACATACAAAGTAATTTGAGTCTAATGTATATTACATACAATTTACAAACGGTTAAATAATTGTGTCATTGTACAAATGTATTTATTCCATTATAATATACACATATCGCATCTGCATTTATTGACAGGTAATTGTAGCATCGGTGATATGGGAGTTCTGACAGCTCTAATGTTTAAAATAAACGCAATATCGGGTTAATGTACTAAAAACGCCAAGGCCATATTTTAAATTCATATCGCCAATTCAATCTCTTTCTGTTCCCTTGTTCATAGTTGTAGAGAACTGTGCACAGAGGTATGATGAAACAAACATAGATAACATATGTGAAGGAGATGGAAACATGGCTGAGGAAATTTTGGATAAAATTCAATAAGGCTATTCCATTTGTAACATTTTGAGGCTGACATGAGAATGATATCTTAATGCATAAACTGTTTTTAATATTCTTAAGTATGCTGATAACGTAATTATAATACAATAAAATTAAAATCACTTGCAACACTCCATACATCATTCAAATCAAATAGAATACAATTTTGCAATATCTAGAGAAAAAATAAAAGTAACGGCATTTTATGGGAAAAACATGATAAGCTCTAAAATTATATTAGCTAACTGTTCAGTAGGACAAGTCTCTCACAAGGTTGAGAAATATACGTAAAATGAGTCCTAGATACTATAAAAATTAGAACATTTTCAATATACATGTAGCACTATAGATAGAACTTTTAAAAATAATAAAGAAGAAAGGACACTAGAATTAAATTTATAAAATAATGGTGATTCATGCCTTAATTTGGGTTACGAAACATGTGTCCCTACAAGGAAATTACAAAGAGAATAGAGAGAACTGAAATTAACTTTTTAGAAAAACCAACTCCTCTAAAAATTAGTTCAAATATTCAAGGAATAAATTAGAAAATAATTGATGGTGAAATATAAAAGTACAGTATTATTATGGATAACACTAAGCTTAAGAACAGGCACTAGAGTATAAACTATTAGGCAAAAGAAATGTAGGATGCCACTAAAGAGAAAGACAGATTTATTGTGAAGATGCAACAGACAGGCATAATTCACGGAATGAAGAATAAAATGATTAGCATCGCCTCAAATGATCTGCGTTTTGCGACGACTCCTTCAATAATCGCAATAAAATGCACTACCGGGCTTCCAGAATATGTACTCACCGCTCCCAAGGAGTTCTGCGTCTCGGACAAGACCGGCTCCACTAAAGGCCGCTTGTCTGCCTGTCTGTCTTTGAACGTCCGAGTAGTACCGATCTACGTTTGCGAAGATGGCAAGACAGCTGATTTTAGAGCAACATATTTCTGTGTGTAAACGTTATTATAAACGAATCAGCTCCTCGCGTTCGTGAGGAATTTAGTCGGAAGTTCTCTGGGCAATTACCTTTTTAAAACTGCAATTTACGATCTTATGAATAAATGTAATATTACTGGTTCAGTGCAAAACAAGAAACACGCAAAGCAGTTTTAACAGAAGATAAATTAGTTTGAATTGGCGTTGGCTGCCTAAATTAGCACAGCAAGTTTTAATATAATTTGCATATACAGCTACAAAATTGTTGAAATTGAAATTTTGCAAGTGAATGTGTGTCCTTTGTCTACGATGAGGTGATCCTGTAGCAGATATAGGTTATTGCGAGTAGTTTCCTTCCAAATGCCTGAATCGACCTACAGCTTGTGCTGTTTGCAGACAAGACGTCGTTCCAGAAGCCCTGCCTATATTATGAACACGAACCACTATGCTAGCATTCTCCTAGCTAAGAAGTTTGACCTCACTGTAATTTTTTTATGGTGTTTAAAGCCCGTTTATATTACTGTGACACCACAGGCGTTGAACACTGGTGATACGTGAAATGATAAGTTGGGAAAGGATTTTTTAAGGAAGGAAACGTTCCAGGCCTAAGTTTATGGTACCTCCCCGGCATTTGCCAGTTATGAGGACTGAGGGAAACCTGGAAAAAACCTCAGTCAGGGAGGATGGTCCTGGCGGGATTCAAACCGTAGACCTCCCGCTAACGAGTCCGCGTCTTAACGACCTCCGCCACCCGTAGCGGTCCTAACTGTAATACTATCGGTCTACTTCTCTCTCACTCCATGCGAGTAAAAGTATGCTCTTGTACAAAAAGCATGTGTTAGCCATCGCTGTCCTAGAAAGTTCATTCCTGTATATTTGAAACATTTTACATAGTTCATGGTTTATGAAATTCTACCAATTTCTATGAAATGAAGTTAATTGTCTGGGCACCATAGGATTCTGCTTGCAGCCATTGCAGCGAACATAAATTATGTATGAGGATTTTATTAAGTAAAAGGCTATAAATCACCAACTTTGCTCACTTCTTTTCTAAATAACCTCCCCCCCTCCCAATATAATATTTCAGCCCCCGGAACCAATCAGGAAGCAGCCATTCCATGCTTCTTTAGAGATGGCACAAACCTCCACTTCGTACGCTTACGGACTTTTAAACAGATGACTCTTCAGTTTTTCCTTGACAAAACAGGAAAAAGTAATAGGAAGACAGATGCGGAATGTAGGGTAGGTGGATCACCAGTGTCAATGCTGATTCTTCCATTAATATCATTGTTTTTAATGCGATGTGCACAGAGGCATTTCGTGATGAAACAATCCTCGCAAGCCAAACTTCGGTCTTCTTTCTGTTAGTGTTCTGAAGATTCTAGTTCACTGTAGTCAGTTTGTTCATGGTTTCAATATTACCACTTGTTTAGAATAAATTGGCAATCATCCTCAGGCATACACTTCGACATCGCTTAACTTCATTGGAAAGACCCAGATCTCCGACTGTTCTTTGATTCGGGTCGCATTTGGTAAGACCATCCATCATCTGTGAAAATATCATGGACACAACGGGAGCTGCCATTTTCTTGTTCTGCTCTTACTGCTGTTCGTGAGATTTTGGAACACCGAGCAACAAAGCTACCTCACACGAAGATATTAATGCAGATTTTCTTTACACTGTGGCGATTAATGTTTAGAGATTCCCCTATATCTCTGTAAGTCAGTAGGAAATCGTTTTTCATTATGGCTTCTATAGGGCTATATTTTCATCTTTGACTATTTGGTGCTCTCGGTCTTTCTTTCAAGGCTCTAAACTCTAAAAACCAGTTATTGACTTTTGAAATGAAGGAGGAGATTCGGAAAAATCTCTCTGTAATTTTTTCCAGGCACTTTTGATGGTTCAAACTGCATTTATATCATAAAATAGCTTATGTATGGCCATCTATTGACAGCCACAGTCTTCCTATTATTAGTGGAATGAGTGAGAGAAGAAACTGAAGCTAAATGGCTCCATTAAATTTATAAATTGATTAAGAGGTCGCCTATGATTCCTGCTCAAAAACATGTTGGTGTTTCTTTTGCCTATTATGTACTGATTTTTATAGTTCGCTTTGGATATTACAGAAGCTAGAGATTTTTTTTTTTTTTTTTTTTTTTTTTTTTTTTTTTTTTTGTTATTTACGGACGCTCTTTAACATCTCAGGTCATCAGCGTCCCATTCAACTCAGGGCGTGAAACGGCCGACAAATTTTGCTCAGAGGCCTCTCTTTCAGGCTTGAGGTTCTTTTTCGTGCCGTAAATGTACGACACGGGACCCACGGCTTTACTTCCCTTCCGAAGGAAGCCATACTTACGATTTTTACGCCCGAAAAAATCCATCGGTCCTGGCCGGGTTTGAACCCGCGTTTTGGGTATAGGAGGCAAGTATGGTAACCACTACACCACCAGGACCGACCTAGAGATTTTATCTCTTGTGGAAGTTGCTTAGACTAGTAATGAAAAGTCATAACATACATGCGACATACAAACAACAAAGCCTATAAATTCTTTAAGTTAAGATCAAAAGTCAAAATTTGAAAAGAAAAAAAAAATCAAATTTTAGCTTTTTGTTCCAAATTATTATTTAGATTTTTGTGCTTAATTTATTGAAACCGATTGTAAGTGCCTTTAATTATGTGATGTGTTTTATGTGTCAAACTACTTTAATTGATACCCTGCGCAATTGCATAAAAATGAAAATATCTCTGACACCATTTGTTATAGAAGGTTGTAGTTTGATGTATTTAATAGGTACTGTTTGAAACATCAATATCAATAATGGCTGCTTGTGTGTTTAATTTTTTAATCAGCTGGAAATGTTCGTGTTTATTTTGAGTTTTATAAGATATAAATCTCAGTTTTTTCCTAAATAATCTAATATAATACACAGTCCACCAGGGTTTATCAAAAATTTAAAAACAAAGGAAATAGGTATTACAAACCTACCCAGTGTAGCACGGTGTTAGTGACAATGGACATAATAGACCTATTTCTGGAGAGAATAATTCAGTAATGATAAACCAATTACTTATACTCCCCCTAGTGCTTCCAAGGAAAAGATATCTGGCAATCATATGAAAGATATTGCAGACAACTAAGGAAATATTAATATAGTGATTGACTTGAATATTTTAATTACAGTGCTGAGTAGAAATTTCTCCTGTAATATGTGTGGTGGTAATATTACTTTGTGTGAAGATGCAGGCGCAAGAAATGAGTTAGTATGTAAATTGACAATTAGTTGTATTAACTTTAACACTATTTTAGTCCTAAGTGAAAAATTGACAACATATTTATCTTATTCTCATGAACTAATGAAGATATGATCTATATTATTACATTCATGCTGAGCTATAGTTTCTGGTCATTACCATAACATTTTTGTACATGAATATTAATATTAATTATTTTTTATTTTTATTTTTTATAAAGGAGTCTTACAGAAACTAAGAAATTAATATTTTTATAAAGTGCATTCTCTAGACTGGAACTCAGAAATTATGTAATGAAAAATAAACAGTAAAATTTTTACTGTGGTATGTATAATACTTTCTGAGAAAAAGATACATAAAAATGAGCAATACTTTTGTATTAATAATATAGAGCCTCTAATCCCAGTTTAAGTTTTCCTAAAGCACTATTTCCACTGGAGCTACTAGCAATTAAAAGTATCAAAGCTACGAATGCGCTACCATGAACAAGAAACAATCTTAAACATGTAGCTCAAAGGTTAGCTTTAAGTGAATTGCATTAGAGGACTTTGTGGTACTTTCATCTTCCTATGACATCACTACTTGTATTCTGGAGGCTAAAGCAGCGCACTGCACTTAAAGAAGTAGAAAAGGTTTCATCTACAGAGTACTACCTGGAGGCAGAAACCGTAACCTTACCGTGGAAGCTTGACGCGGGGGAACGCCATTACATGCTAGACGTGAGAAAGATTTAATTAAAAAAAAATACAATTGAGAAACACGACGTTTGCTTTCAACATTTAAAAAATCTGAAATCCAGGTCTATATTTGATAATGCAATATGTCAGGATGAATCGGTAAAGAAATTACGAAGTGTGTAACACTACCGTATGCTGAACCGTTAGTTCATTCATAACTAGATTTAGAAGCAGAAAATCTCACCTTTGTTGAAGGGGCTAATCTGAAAAACTTACCATTGGAGCATAAATTACCTCCGGAGAGCTACTGACTTATTAAATCAGGGATTCTCAAAACTTTTTGGTTTGTAGCACACAGTTTCACGGTACATTTTTAATGTAGAAGCAGCCCTAACTACTTTATAGAACTTTCAAACGCAAGGAGGCAATCCCGAAAGATCAAGATCCCTAGCGGGGAGTATCTGAACTGCTGCAACGCTCGATCACTCACAAACCCTAGCGGAGAAAATATAAACCAATCAACAGCCGTGTGCAGTTCAGTTAGGAACGGCGATATTAACAAACAGTGTACAGAACTTTGTAGTTTATTGTTGATTAAATCACAATACTTAGTATCATTGTAAATCTCAAATGAATATGAAGTTTTTGTGCAATATGGAGAAGAGTTTAGTAAAACTTTAACGTTTAAACAGTAGGGAAGAACATCGGTGAAAATGGAACTAGTGATCTATTGTCATTGCCAAGCTACATTCGCACAGCTTTTCATCTTGTTGTGCTGCGTGCAGGTATAAGATTTACGCTATTGTCTAGTAAAACAACCACTTTAATAAATAAAATAATTACAACAGCATAAATTGCGCTAGTGGCTAGCTTTAAAGTAATAGAAATGATTGTCAGGAAAATGCAATCACATACAGCAGCAGAATAGTTCATTTTACACAAGTAGGAGAGGCTGCCGAGAGGGAGATGTTAAAAGTAACTTTCTCAAATTTTACAATTGCATGCATAGAATATATGTCAACTGACATTCAAAAATAAGTAACCGAAAAATAACATAATGGTGAAAGATTTGCATTTCAACTTGACGAATCAAAAGACACAAGTAAAAATATTTATTAGTGAGCTCATAAGATTTTTAAACGAAGAATTGCTTACTGAATATTTCCTATCCTGTAATGAGTTTCCCCTGACGTCAGCAAGAATGGAATCCTATGACAACTGCATTGGAAGAAACTGGGTTGTTATGCAAAATTATATTTCGTTGTGCTCTAATAGCGCACAGGCAATGGCTATCCTAATGAAATGCTTTTTTCCAATTGTTTTCTGAAAGCTTTCCTGGTGAAAAAAAATCCATAAAGAGGGTAATGAATTCAGTTGTTGAAATGTTATATTAAAAGAAGAGCTATAAAAACTAGACTTCTCAAAGTCATATGCCAGGAAGTAGGTGCTGTTCATGAGACTGGTCCTTTACACCAAAATCACTAATGTCGAGAACAAAGGTACTCTGCAGATTTTATGAGCTTAAAAATAATTATTGAAATATTTGTTACAGAAAAGCCTGAATTTACTGCAAAACATGGTATTCAAACGTTGCCTATCAATCCGAAGTTTGGACATTTGAATACTTTATGGTATTATTCAGGGAAATGTAAAGAACATCGTTATATATGATAGATTCATAAGTAAAATTCAACTGTGAAAATCGTTGAAAACAATGAAAATGAAATGTTTCCGTTCACAGCTGATAGTGATATTAATTCCAATGTGACATCTTTCTGTTTCCGAGGATAAATTCCAATAACACTTTCTTTCTTCCAAAGTGAAGGAATCAGACTGAATGACTGGGGACACAAAACACCTAGAAGAGGCAGAAGAATTACTGAATCTCAAGCTGACCTAACTTGGAAGCTTAGGGAAGAAACACTGGTTCAATTCTGGATTTTAGTAAAAAGAGATTTCTCAGTGTTATCAGAACATGCAATACTTCAGTTTTTACCAACATGCCTGTGCCAAACAAGAATTCCCGGCATTGGCTTACATTAAAAATAAGAACGTTTTTTCGACCTACATTGTGCACTGATTTGCAATGAAAGTGTAATAATAGTGACAGAATATTCTTAATTTTTGAGTTTTAGCAACACAGTCAAGTAGTTCGCAGCTCAACCCCTTTCAGAACTCCTGCAATAGATGTAGTAAGGCTGCAACTGTTCCATTCTTAATGTTCTCAATACAATCCAGTGAAAAACCACTATAACATGACTAAATCTTCCACTAAGTACAGGATTTCTTTTTTCGCTATATTAGCAAACTCTTTCCTTTTAAAAAAATGTTAATAAACGTTCAAAAATCCAGCTGGGTAAAGGTTTAAGATAAATGCTGAAGCGGTTTTGAGGTGGGTGTAATTGTCGTTGGCCTCATGTTGGGCGCCAAATTATGAAGCGGATTGATATGGCCCCAGGAATTACAGCCCAATTTTGAAACTGTTTAGTAGGCTCCGGCTATTATGCTACAGGTTGTACACTATTGCTGTTGTCGACGTCGAGTGGCCCCCCTTATGATACCAATTTTGAAGTGGTTTTGTAGATTGATTATTGGTCGCTTCGGTGTTGTTGCCCATGCTTCAATGACAACAGTTTCTCAGGGTGATTTCTGCTATTTTGTTGTCTCGTGCTCAACAGGATTGGATAGTGCAAATAATATATAAATTGGTATTTTAATCTTTCGCGTCCTCTGATGTTTTGCCTATGATAGACCTTGGCTAGGCCAATACAAATTTAGTTGCCGCGTGTAAAACTTCAAACTGCATAATACGTATTGAAAACTGTGGTTGCGCTTATCTCTAGCCGAGTGTAGATCTAATAACTGCAACGTTGAACTTATAACTGCTTCTGCGAACTGCGTCGAACTGAATTGAACAATGAGCAAATGCTAACTGAATGAGGAAATGCGACTATCCTGCCGCATGTAGATCTTATTACTATATGTAGAACTGGCGAACGAGTGTCACAGCCGAAGTAACTCTTCCTTATATATTAAATTAAAATCAAGCAACCTTCAAGAGCCACGAGGTCACAAAGGCATGCACAGTCTTCACGCCTATCTTTAAAATGGCAAACATATATTCCCCATTGGCTGGTTCACGTTCACCTGCCACGTGGGCCATTCGCTATTTTTTGAAAGTTTAAAACAATTTGTTGGCGTGACTGTTTTAAAAGACTAACTGTCGGATTCAGAGACATTAACGAGTTTAAAAGTCCTTCGGGCTTATTAACCTTGTAACGGCAAACATTTTAAAAGAAGAAATAGGGTTAACATGCGACCCTCGGATTACTTCCTCTGAATAGGGGTTTTATGAGTCTTTTGTTGACTTTCCAACCTCCGAAACAAAACATCAAGAAGCTTTCTCTTCTGTACAATTCGTACATTGAAGTTAAAGCTTATGATACACATATAGACATAATATTTGTATTACTAATTACAACGTCGTAATATGATGCGGCTTACATAAATATATATTATAATTATATTTCAGTGGGGTGGAACGGAGGAACGGCTACAATTAGTACCTGAACCGATGAATAAAACTTTGGGAAAATTAACTTGAAGAATAACTTTTGTAATAAGGAGCACAATCATATATCAAACATAGCGAAGAACAGTACAATTAGTAAGATATTAATGTTTTCTTTGGAACTATTAACTTCCTCCCGTGTCTCCCCTCCCCCTCCGTTTTGAATGTGAAGCAGGGTGTGCAACATAACGCAGATGCTCGGGTTTTGATTTGCGCGGGCAGTTAAAAAAATTAGTAAGTGTAAAAAGGCTGATTATGTCGGATACCTCTCCAATTATATATTTTAACAATGACTATCATTTTGACATTTTTGAAAAATGAATGCTATCAGTGGCCTTAATAATAAACTAGAACGTTGAAAATACGTGAGAAATGACGTCCATTTATTTGTAAATAAGACTGTATCATTTTTAATTCTCCAGATATATGAAGCAGACTTTTTTTAAAGAAATGGGTATTTTAAGGTAACCTGGAAAGGTAAATCTAGCAAATAATGCAACAGTATATATTTGCACTGTATTTCAGAAATTTATAAAGCTATCAATATGAAAAATTTATGAGACATTAAGACTGTTTAACTGAAGATGTTCTGTAATTTCAATTCTCTTAAGGATATAAAAAGCTTTTTAAACAAAAATAAATCTTGTTTCCCGATAAGTTAATCTTTTGACATAATGTGCATTTTTCTCATGATTGGCTGGACCAACATTGTTGAAAATTTTTACACTAATGTATACAAATCCAAAGTGTGGTAACTACAAGTATTTAAATATCACTATTAGTTGACAAAAATCAATACCAATAAGGAATTAGAAATATGTCTATTTTTTCTTTTTTTTTCTTTTCTTTTTTTTTTTTTTTTTTCAATATTCCAAACGTCGTTCCTTTTCAAGCAACTAGTATAGATATATCATGCTGGTTCCCAGGATAGTATGTTGTCTGCAGTTTAAATAAAAACAATGATTCCAATTCCAATAGTTTGTAAGAAAAATTTACAAATATGTCGGTGTTTTCAGTTTTTTTAACGAGCTTTTATTTTGGTTTAAAAATGTTAAAAAAACGTTCATGTGCATTAGAGAATTAAAATTTATAGGGCATGTTTAATTAAGTTTTCTTATTATATCTCAAACATTTCATATTCATAACTTTAAAACTTTCTGAAATACAGTATAAAATGTATACTATTGCATTATTTGCTAGATTTACACTTTCTGGTTACATTAAACTGTTTTTGCGTAACTCTTATTTTTTCTCATCTTGTGTTTCTTTTCTGCAAAATCCTAAATAATTCAAAATTTTAGAGCATCTTTGTTCCATATAACTGAATAATTTGATATTTTTTCGACTTTCTAATTTTATTATTAAGGCCATTAATATCATTCTTCTTTTAAAAATGCTAAAACGATTACCATTTTTAAAAAATGTATTTAATATATGAGATGTGTGGGCAGGAAATAAAAATTTTCTATATATGATTGAAAACGTCCTAATACTCTTCGAAGAAGGCTCCATGTGAGACCACGCACATTGCTGGAAGAATTATTTAGGGGTTGTGCCGTCGCGTTTGTCATTATCCTCGCGGGTTCTTTAAGTAGGGTCCTTTTAGCCTTTTCTTAATCCTCGGAAACAACCATAAATCACAAGAAGTCATGTCAGCAGAGTAGGGAGGCTGGCGAATGTGCCTAATGCTGCGCTTGGCCGGAAAATCCTGGACCAGATGTGATGAATGCATTGGAACGATATCATGACGCAACTGCCGGTTCTTTGCGGTCCACAAGTCCGATCTCCTAAGTCGAACTGCATCACAAATATGACGAAGGACTTCTCAATAGAGCTCCTGGTCTGATCTTCTGATGCGTAATCATGATGTACAGTGCCCTGGTAGTCAAAAAAAGCAATCAACATCACCTTCACTTTGCTTCGAACCTATCATGCTTTATTCGGCATTGGGGAACATGGGTGCTTCCATTGTGAAAGCCTGCTTATTCTTTAGGGTGGTTTCTGCTTGGGTATTCCCTCGTTTCTGACAGCATCGCTGCTTCAGAAAATGAGATTTCGACGAACACGTGTTACACTGCATGATTCTATGCGTTGCCTATTAGATATGTCTGCGATAATTTTTGTTTTCCCCCGGAATGTTTTGCCTATGGGCTAGCCGACCAGTCGGGTCTCGGTGATTATTGGCACGGTAAAATAATAAAACAAACCAACTATGCAACAATACACAAACCTATTTATGAGGCTCATTATTTACCAAATTGTCAAATGAGGTGTTAAAACTGTACGCCTTCATTCTACCCAAATTTTGGCAACTCTTATTATTCATTACTCATTGTAGCTCATTTTGGGTTATTCGGACTATTTCCTGGCGAATGTTATCTTTGGGTTCTTCTATAGTGTGCAGGTTCGACTTGTAAACGACATTTTTATTTACCCTAGAGATAATAATCGCAGTCTATTAAATAGGGGATCGAGGAGGCCACAAATCCTTACTAAGAACTTTGTCTTGTGGAAACACATTGTGAATTACTCTCATGAAATTATTCTCAGTGTGCCAAGCAACAGAGTTCTGTTGATAAAAATGCACGAACACGCTCCCTGTTGGTTAATTCTCTGAAAAATATAATTAGTACAGTATTCACATAAGTAACAGCTTGAATACTCAGAAAACATTGGTCCTATGATTCTGTCACCACTAATTTAACACATGATTCGTACATAAATGCAAGCTATGCCGTTGTAAACACACGAGGAATAATACACTTTTTGCATACTGTCGAATTAAGAAACGAACAACACAACACACCTCCGGAAACAGCTGCGTTACTACTGTGACAGTCAGCAAGGTCAACAAGTAAACAAGCAGGCTTGCTACCCTCTCCATGGCGCAGCAAACGAGTGGGAACTCGCTTATATGAAAAACCCCGCGCCGCGAGGGATATTATCACTGATCACGCTATACAAGTAATAGATAACAGTGGATCGTGGAGGGGGATATATTAATTCGCTGTTATCTTCTAGAAATCAGTCGTTTTGTTTGTCCATGACTTCAACTTATATTTTATGCATGTTAAAATTGCATTTATAGGATGATTTTTACAAAATGTATGGTTGTTGGAGATGATGATTTGATTTAGAATCATTTTACAAAGAGGATTACCTTTACAAAGATAAGAAAGTTAATGCTGAGCAATAAAAATCTTACCTTTGGTTGTTGCCCCCCCTCTATCTGGTCTGTTTGTACTCTTAATTCACAACTTCAGAATCTTTCGATTGAGTGACTTTGTTATATTTTTTGGAAAGTCATTGTTGTTAGATATTGTGCGAGCTTCATTGTCCAGAATAAGTTTTTAAAATGTTTGACAATATGATATTTTTTCCAGTTGAGGTTCTTCTCACTTAAATATTTCCACAAATGTTGAAGCTGTGTGCACTTAGAGCTTAGTAACATTGTTACTGTTTTATAAACATTTAAAAGGGCTACGAGTAAATTCTAACACATTTTTCAAGAAAAAAGTTTCTGGAAAGGTAGCTCAATGTCCCTCAGTTTTGAGCTCTTATTAGGCCCATAGTTAACTATCAGAAATACTGTTGACAATTGTTCTGGACAAGAGTGACATGGCAAAAACAATATTTAGTCTGTTGACATTTTAGATGTTAAAAGAGTTACAGAGTAGCAAAATGAATCAATATAGTTTAACCTGAATAGATCTGTTGAGTAGTTTCATAACATGCAAAGGAAGTACAATAGACTTCAAATGTTCAATGCTATTTTTCATGTCTACATTATTCTAAAAAATTTCCTCTCAACATTTGAAGGATTTATCGTTCCACATTTTAATGTGGAATCAGGTGTATAGGTACACGCCCTAGCATCCATTATATCGTTAAATCCCTGTTTTCTTCTTATGTGGCTGAAGAGAAGCTCGAAGTAATCACTACTCAATTTTCTACTCAATATGTAGAATAAATATTTCATGCACTGTGTTGTTGAGTGAGTCATTACGAGGTTTTCATTTGTTTCTTGACTTAACTTATTACACATGTTGACATTTTCAATGCCACTGATGTATAGAACAAAGTAGCCAGTAAACCAATATCTATTCTTTCATCGGTTATTTCGGTGAAGATTCATTTGTCTCGAAAAATGCGCTCATTTTCTTGATTAGTTGCAAAAAGAACTTCCCTTGTTGGGTTCCGAAAGGTTGTTACTATGGCATTCTTCTAAAAATTGTATGACCTGTTTTAAAATAAGTTTTTTTCTCGTAAAAGAAGTCACTTTCTAGGAACTGGAATAGAATATTTTTCAAAATATGACCATAGTGGAAACTCAAAAATAGAGGCCGATTTGTATCATTAGGATGAGGGTCCAAAGCCGAAGTAGCGTCACCACTTAGTTCCTTTATTGTGTTTACTTACATTTACCCAACAAGTCACTCACTAATCTCATAATCTGAAATCTTGTTTCTTCTATTTCACTGATAACTATCTTTATAAGTAACAATAGTTGTATCCCTGTTAATTGCCGTGTCAATGAAACGCCACTGGAATTCTTAAGGGTGTTGTTAGCCCTCGGAATATAAAACACAATAGTCTGTTTGCTACACTATTGTTTTGATCTACATCAATTTACATCAAAACCGAGAGTAAGTAATCAATGTTTGGATCGTAGAAAACTTTAGGCTTAGTTCTCATTTCATCTATAACAAGAACCCATTTTTCTTCTACACACTGCATATTATTGCATTCTTATTGCAATCTCTATTTAATTACAGGTGTTGCTCCAGGTTACCTTTTAGAATATTCTCCATATCTATCAGAGTTCTGGGATGTGGTATTCAAGGTAGTTTGTCGACCTCATGAAACGATAGGTTGGTGCACTCCTGTGCCAAAGAATGCAAGTACTTTCCCCGTATTTACCTTTTCGTTTTTCATGTTACTCTACTTGCTCCATTAAAAATAAGAGATTTTGCCACGCCTTTCCGCATCCTTTTTAATTAAAGCTGTTTTATCTTCTATATCAGAATTTTTTCCGATTCATTTTAGTCATACGTTCTTTCATGGTTGCTCTCAATTTTCGGATGGTTATTTTAAGTCTGTAATTTAATTTATTTTTCTGAATGTATCTACATTTCACACAGTGATTCTTATTTTTACAAAATATTCTGACATGAGGGAAAGATACTTGCGTACCAAAGCTTTATGTCTTGCTCCGATATCTTCGAAATCTACTAGTGTATCTGTATCATTCATAATAGAGATCTTTTTTAATTTTATTCGTACTGGCAAAGTTTCATGTCGTGGAAGTGAAATTCTTCTACGCTTCTTGACTTTCTACTTGTATACTAGAGAGCAACTGAAAATGGATGGCACTTTATTCGGAGTACTTAAACTAAAACCAGATTCCAAAATATGCAGACTGCGTGCTTTGGAGGTATCTGTAGGTGACGGAGGGATTTCTTTTTGAAACCTTTCGAAACTGCGATTCTGCACTTTTCCCGTAAATTTACTTCTTAAGAAAACACGCGAAAAGTTATATCCTATTACTTTTTTTTTTTTCTGTGTCCTATGTGCAGTTGGGCACACAACAGTGAACCATTTTGTATTACGTATACCCGAATAGCGAATGAAAGCAGAAAACCTATTAGATCAGTTAATTACCACAACAAGCATATGCAAGCAAGGTCTCCGGTTGCTCTTTACTGAGTAAATTTCATTGATTTCATTTTACAATAACTCAACATGTGGAATTTCATATTGCCACATATGACTATTCGGACTGTTGAAATACCTTCTCTGGTAAACATTGTCTCGTCTGTGTACAATAACATAGCAGGAAAATGTTGGTTGTCTACACATCACTCTAAGAACCAATTAGCACGCTGCACTCGACGTGGAAAGTCTGCTGGTTGCAAAGCCCGGGTCCTCTGTCCTGCTCATGTTAACAGTTGCTTGGCTTACATTCACCTCTCATGCAATATGACGAACACTGCAGGAATGTCACGCGCTGCATTTAAAACATCCTCTTCAAGATCGGGCGTTCTGACATTCCTCTCAAGGCCAGTATCTCGCATACTAACCCGGTTTCTCTGTCTCTTGAGTATAGCTGCAATTGTTGTGATGAGGTTGCTGTCGTTGTGCCGTTCTTTCATTGCTTGAATGTAACAGTAGACGAGGTGCATAACGGCTAATACTGCATAAGTAAAGTTATCCATACCGTATAACTAACAACATACTAAAAAGTAATGGATTGCAGGAAACAAAAACTGAAATAGAACTGAGCAGGAGTTCAAGCCTGGTGGTGGACTGCACCGAAAAAACACGCCCTACTACCCTCTACTACAGTAGTGAAATGTAGAAATGTTGTGTTTTGTATGGAAGCAATCATAATCGAAAGTAAACAGATACAAAGGAAGTTGAGTTAAACAAAACGAAAGCAATGAAATTACCCATCACCGGAGACCATGGGTTTCTTATATCAATACATTTAGAAAATATCCCTGAACAACTTGTGACAGTTTACCTGTGGAGTTCGGATTCATCTTGTATAACTATGACAAATGTCAGATATTCTTCATAATAAGCAGATTTTGCCCCTTTAAAATTATTAATAAAGCACATACATTATCACATTCGCTACACAACTCGAAGCATTGTAAAAAACTAGCAGTTATTTCCTGGTACATCAAAACAAGATACACTACTTTTCCTTTTTTTTTTTTTTTTTTTTTCTTATATTATACATAATCTAAATTTTCATTTCAATTAAACTTGTAAAGAAAAACAATATTTGATTTGTATGTCTGTCATCTAGGGCAATATCTGGAAACGTAGTGTACCCGCTTTTCTAGCCAGAGGCAATTGCTATGTCGCGGTCTTGTATATCTAGTCGATAATGTTCTGTAGCAACCACTGACGCTAAAGGTGTTGCTGTGAGGAAACAAAAAACCACCCATGTGTATGAAAGTCCCTTTTACGCGCAACTGTAGTTGCAACATCTACGTCACCGCTGGTCACGGTGAAACAAAATAAGGTAGCATGTTTTTTGTACATACCTAGTTTTTTGAGATAGCATTCTGAAAAAAAATGTCATTTTGTTAGAAAATAAGTGTAGCCAAGGGAAAAATTATGGCTCTATTTTTAACGGTTCTTTGAAAAGAAAATTTGAATTTGACAAATTTAATATGGCAAAGCCAACAGGTACGTTCTCCCTTTAAATATATTATGCATCGTGAAAAAACAGTATAAATACACATGTTTTAAGTTCGTAACAGATTTCGGAAATTGAAGGGGAAAAGAGAATTCTTTCCTCGATTCCGTTACAATTTACTTAGCATACATTTATCGCAATATATGAACTGCAAAATTAATAGTGTGTTTATTTATTTTATTGAAAATCCCAAACTCCATCCATTACTTTCGGAGCTATCATTACTTCTTTTGCTTGCGAGGAGCGTGTTTATTTATTTCCTAATTACATAGGAATTTTAAGTTATTCAAATGTTTTAAAATAAAATTTAAACACTTGATGGTGAGTTTTAAGGTGTAGCTTATCTCATTTGAAAGATCTGTGCTCAAGCCATACTTCAGCATAACTGCAAGGTTCTTGAAACTTTTGACGTCTTCCTCAACTCGTTTTCAGGTAGCTTATGGCTTAGTCTACACATAAGCCGTAATCTTGTTTAAGCTCAAAATGCTTCCTCTCTTTGTAGGAAGCTTTGAGAACAAAGGAATCTAAGGCAAGGTTTAATGAGAAATTATATCCAGATGTATCTTTCCGTTTCAAAATCAGAAGTACAATATTGGGTTCTATGTTACAGCTTTCGAACCAGATGCTTGATGCCCAGCTATTTTAAAAGAAAATCTAAGTAAAAATGCAGATATAAAGTTTTATGTACGAATAAATCTTCATGATTCCCAAAGCGCAAAATGTGACCGATGCTTTAACTATTACCAACAGTATATAGTTGGGTACACCTTCAATTTTTAATGTTATGTCAAGAAAGGAAATGTAAATTAGTTTTCAAAGCGTAAAAGGGCAATTAATTTTATTGGTGAAGTATTATTATACATATAATAGCTATATAATATTATAAACGCATTTATTAATTTTATGAACAGGAGAAGTCAGTGTAATTTGAACTGGTCCGTAATTTCGACTGCTAAGTAATTTAATATTTGCAACTTAATACATGAATTTATATAAAATTACATAACTGCAGCAAAGAACATCCACCAAAGCAAAACTTTCGTAAAAGTATCTGTTATGTTTGTTGAAGAATGCAAGGGGAGCTATACCTAACAACTTCGTATATCATGAAAGAGTACAGGGACGGAACGGAGCACATGGAATATAGTTTACTCATATGAACTGGTGAGAAATGCCTTATTGGAAATATATTGCGTCTGTAGAGTGCTAAATAAACTAAAAACATAAAAATTTGCAACATAACTGTAAAATAAAAACCATTTACAAAGCATGCCTACTTAAAAAGTATCGTTCGTTTTACGTACCTAGGTAGGTATAGTAAGCAAAAAATCATATAGTATAAAAGAAGGTATTTAGTACTGTTCAAACAGAATCTTTAAGTCCATTAAAAATATCATACGAAAAATGTATGTGAACAAATATAGTATACTTGTTTCAAATTAACGATGAAAAATGGGATTTGTGGTAAGGTCGCGAAATAAATTAATTTTATGCATTCCTAGCATTAAAACGCGCTTCTTTTATCACTAACAATTAGCCTGGCCAGAAAAGCTTACCTAGCAGTTAGAATTCCACGAAGTTATCACCTCTTTATAACACAATTTTAAACTATACATTTATAAGCAAAAGCTAAAATCGTCGCTCTAACAAGCATACCAACATTCAAACACGATAATCGTTTTTAAACAAATGTTTTAAGGCTACAACAACGATGTAACTTATTAATTATAATAAATTAACTCCATTATCTTGGAAACATTGATGTAGGTGGTTTATAATTTTTCGTATCTCGAATATCAACCTCCAAAATATGACCTTCAATCTCAAAACATCATCAACACACAAATTTTGTAGTCCTATAAGTCCCAAAAATTCCAAAAGACAAAACTACCTTCTTTACAAATACCTATCATTAGAAGCTTCTCTCATAAACTTAACAAAATCCGACCTAGAGAGCACATTTTCGCCTTATATCCCACTGAACACTTCTTCAAGAAATCAAAAACCTTATTAAAGTTGAATCGTCGATATTTTCTCTCACTTTCACCATACATTTAAATTTCGAATAAACACGCAAGAACATCAAAGGCATAGATCTCTTCCTCAGGAAAATATAAACAATTAAATAATCTAAATGTTAAACTACTTGCCATATTAATAATCAATAAACGTTATATTATATATTTACCAGCTCTGAAAAAAATGCCAACTGGATTTTTTCATTCGTTGAACTTATTTCTCTTTTCTCTATGTACATAACGTGCTATATTCCTTTTCATAAACACGTTTCGATTTTTGAGGAATTAACAATCCTCAGGTGCCTTTAAAATTTCTTCTGAAATGATATCCATAATTTCAATATCAAACATTGCGTAATTGGGATCCATTTCTATTTGAATTATTGAAAACAAAAATTAAATAACATCGTCATAGAAACGAGTTCTAAGAAAGCATGCAATATAATAAATCAAAACTGCTACGTAATAACATCACATTTTGCAAATTTTTAATATTTTTTAAAAACATTTCAATGCCAAATTTGAATAAAACGTTTGAATGCACCACATATATAAACTTCCTTCTGAACACTCGTGAAAATTAGCGCGTTCATTTATTCACTCGTGTCACAAATACCAAGATAATACTCAGGTTCCATAAAAAAATAGCTATTTCTTGACAAATGTTAATGCCAAGAGTAAAGAGTAAAGAGGTAATTGTTAAAGGAGTTCTGTCGATTAAAGTTTCGAAGGATTGCGTGCAGTATACAAATGAATAGATAAGGATGAAAATGGCCAAAGAAAACAACGAAGGTAAGTCCAAACGATCAAATCCACACCATTATAGTGCTCACTCTATTAATTCTCTCCTCTTAATTATTCATCAGTAAGAAAGCATGTCTTTAAAGAAATTACTTATTTCAGTAGAACGTCTGTCCCTAAATTTCTGCATCCGTTTCTCAATTGTTATAATGCATTACGCATTCAAATCACTCTAACTTTTTGTACCCTGTGAGTCCCCTAAGAAAATCTATCTGCGTTCTTTCAGCATGTTTTTCTCTATCTTCTGTCGTGCTTTTTTTTAAATCAGCGGTTCTTAAACTTTCCTTTGCTCATCTTTAAAGATCTCTGGCTCTCGCAGGCCCCATATATTTAATTTGAAATTTAAAATAATTAGTTCCTGTAACATTTTAAAATTTTTTCATAACTAATTTACAGAATTTAATGTTACAAAGAGATATACTTTGTTTTTTTCAATTTTTGCCCTTTTATTGTAGTGTATCCTTGCACAATAGTGACAGTTATAGCAAAATATTAAAAAACATAGAAAAAATAAAGCATTATTATTAATAATAAATAAAACATACTAGAACAACTTTGCGCTAAAATGCTAATTCCTGAATAATAGGAATGATGCTGCAGTTCACTAACAAGTCGCGCTTATTAGCAGAAACGTGTATTTTGATTTCTGATTCTACGTTTTCCAAACGGTGTTTATACTTGTTTTTAGGAAAATGTGTGCAAAGAATAATTTTTCCCACAAGTTAAATTGTATCGAAAGGCATCAATATTTACATGCGCTGGAAAAATCTTATTTCTATGAGCTTGTCTTTTACTACTGCGGTCCCTTCTATACAAGTAAAATGAAAGCAGATCTCCTATCCAGTTATTGCTTACGTCAAGCATAGGAAAAGATTTTCTGAAAGTGTACTGCATTTATTTTAAATAGCTGTGTCATTCTCCGAAAACTCTTTATCGGTCTAAACAAAAAAAGTATGAGAGGTTAGGAAAGTTTCCCCTTAGTGTGAGTTGACGCCACAGCTCCAGCTATTGCACCATTGCCTCCATCCTGACTTCAACGTCAAAAACCGTTACTTTTCTCTTGAAAGCGTAAGTTTAAGATAAAGATATCTGACACGTGCTTCGCTCAGTTACGAGGTGAAAGTGCTTATTCAAAAGAAAGATTTCGTCTCTCGTCTCCCAGAAATCGTGATAAGACATAACCTCATGACAACCAATGAACAATATACTGTTGCGAAAGTTGATTATGTTCACTGTCCATCTTTTAAAAAAAAAACTGTTCAAAAAGTTTTTAAACCAATCATACACTGTTTATAAAATTTACAGTTTTTGCTTTTTATTTCAAATCGTCTTAAACTCCTCTGATATCTTCTTGTCAACTAGAGCTCTGCGGTAAAGCAATGATGTTGCCGACGTAGTGCTGTAAGGTCGGTACTCCAGACATATGTGCTAATTTCAACAAATCCATTTTGAGTTATTAAAAATTAGTTTAAACTGTTAAACACTTCTTCCGTTGTAGTGTCTAACATAGCACATCATGTCGGTGCTTTCATCCAGTTGCAGAGTAAAGTGAGCGTGCATGAGAACCCTTTCTTATAACTGTTCCTTAATATTTTCTGACAAACTGATAATTTGCCTCTTACTGTGTAGCTACATTTAACATATTTCTCATTTATTAATGCAGAAATCATCATTTTACAGTCGTATGATATTTTCCAGTTCTTACAATGAGTTGAGAAACTTTAAAAAAAATCACAGCATTTCCGTTGTTATATTCACTCGCAGTCTTTGTCCATTTTGTTTTCGCAAAACACCTGCTCTTGATTCTGAAAAAATAAATGCTCTTTGTGGCAAGATTCTTTATGTTTATTTTCTAGATGACCACACATTTGGGTTAATGGTCTCATTGGACAAATGTAACATATTGCACACACTATGGGAGCTGCTTGTCTTCTGGGCCTAAACCGTGAAACGCGAGGACAGATATTTCTTCCCATTAGGGCGGAAAAATTTTAAAGATACTAAAATAAGATTCACTTCGTTATGAACACGATTTTTTTTTTTTTTTTTTTGAATAGTGTTTAACGCCCGTTTTTACTGCTGAGGCACCACAGGCGGTGGACACTGATGATACATGAGATGAAATGATGCATTGGGAAAGGATATTTTTTTTAAGAAAGGAAGCGTTCCAGGCCTAATTTTAGGGCACCTCCCCGGCATTTTCCATTTATGAGGATTGAGGAAAACCTAGAAAAAAACTCAGTCAGGGAGAATGTTCCTGGCGGAATTCGAACCCTAGACCTCCCGCTCACGAGTCCGTGCATTAACGACCTCGACCACCCGTGGCGGTATGAACACGATGCCCCCTTATCATCAAAATCCACTCTTTTCACGTTTTAAATTGGCTCAGCGGTTCATTCCACATCAGAAGTATGGTTGCCATATTTTAGGAAAGGAAAAACAGACATGTGTCAGAAATGTGATTTCCAACAAGTTATTAAAGACTATGTATATAGTCTTACAACAATTAATACAAACAGTAGATACAACTAATGCTACACAACTGTTTACAAATATTTTTCATTTGAACGACCCATTCTGAGCATATTTTAATCTTCAAGTAGTTTCACATAAAATATCTACATTATTCAATATAATTAAAATTTGTAAACAATTTGTTTTGTCAAGTAAATTGATAATCTGTTTTAATCATGCTCCTATTTTAAATCCATTACAGAAAACAATTCTCTTCGTAAAAGTATTGGAGGGGAAAATACCAGATATTTAAAACCAGGACTAACATATAGTTTAATGTTCTTGCATGTAACAAATCTGTAACCTACACCAATTTGTTTAATAAAGGCATTGAACTCGTTTATTTATTTTTCCTTTTCCTTCCACTTGTTTCATTATTAATTTGTATAAAAATTATTATAGTGTACACTGTAATAATATTCCACTCTTCACACATTCCGCTTCAGGTGGCTGTAAATTTACAATGAGTACGGAAGTCAAGCTATCAGCGTGCCTACGTCATCTGACCTCTGACGTTACTAACTGCGTCACTCATAGCAAGGACAGTAGGAGGTGATTCCCAACAGTGCTGTAGATCGTTACCAAATGGCAGGAATGAATGAATAGTGTTCAACGCCCGTTTTTGCTACAGAGGCACCACAGCGATGGACACTGATGATACATGAAATGAAATGATATATGGGGAAAGGATTTATTTTTAAGGAAGGAAACGTTCCAGGCATAAGTTTAGGGTACCTCCCCGGCATTTGCCATTTATGGGTACTGAGGAAAACCTGGGAAAAACCTCAATCAGGGAGGACGGTCCTGGCGGGATTCGAACCCCAGACCTCCCGCTCACGAGTCCGCGATTTAATGACCTCGGCCACCCATGGCGGTCCCAAAGGACTGGACTTTTTAATGTGGATATTTGGTTCAATTAACCAAAACGGAAAGTTTGGTGCACTGCTAATGATTAGTGATAAAGGAAGAAAATAAAAACAGAATTGTTTCTGAAACGCAACATGCCTGCCAACTCTGTCACAAACACAAAATTCACAGTGATAGAATCGAGAAATAACGGGCTGACTTGGATGGGAACACAGTATTCCTTTTATATACAGCTCTCTTCGAGAACTTACTCCGCAGTTCTAGAATTTTCTCGGAAATAACGCAATCGGAAGGCATTCCCAGAATGCAAACATCGCATGAATTTCATGAGCCGCACAAGCACTATATCAGTATACGTCAAGCGGGAAGCATGGCCACGAACTTCAAAATCCGAGCTTCAGAGAGGCAGACGAACCCTAGCCTACACCGTCACTGTCGAAAGATGAATGCTGTTGCCAGGGAAACTAAGGTGATACATGTGAGTGATCTGAGCGATTCACTTTTGTTTTCCCGTAATTCATTATTTGTTCCTATACATTGAAGAATGATTAATGTTTAACAGTACTCTAATGCTTCGTATGGTACATATGGAAAACAATGTTTTTATGATGCATCATTGTGTTGCTAGGACATTTCATTGTGTCTGGAATGTTCCAGACTGCTCTTACATTCCGTAGCCTCCTGTACTCATATCCACCCAGCCTTCTACACAGATTTGGCTCTAAAGACATCCCATAGAACGTATTCCAAATCTCGGTGAACAGCTGCAGTTCTGTTATTTTATTTGGAATAATAAAAAATGGTACATTTAAAGCATTGCCTTGGTAAATATTTTTTTATAAAAGAGAAATTTCATATCTACAAGAAAGATATCAGACAAATTAGATAGGTGGAAAAATTTAAATACATACAATACATTGCAATCGCAAGAGAAAAAGAGTACAAAGCAACCTATATAATGTTATTTGTTTGTAACTAAGCTGCAAAGAGGGGGTGAGGGAACTATATGTCGTTTTTGCGAACAAATCCTTTGTTCCTTTCCTAACTGGCCACGCCAGGAGAGTTCGCCTACTAATACTTCTTTGCCATTGGTTCACTAGCTATGGAAAGTTCTGGCAAGCGGTAATACAGCCACCCTAGCGTGTTTCCAGTTCCTACTCTGAATGTTGAGTTCACTTCGGGAAAGCGGATGGAACATCTGCTTTTGACAATTTTTCTAGATTGTTAGGCCCGGAGCCTTCTTCAAGGGGTAAGCCCTCGGACCCAATGGATTTATACATTTAATGCTTTGAATTGCACTTTGATACATTTTTGTAATTTCTTATATAAGCAGGAAACTTCTATTTTGAAAGTCAATATGTAAAATTAATTGTACTTTTTAGGCAGTTATAAATATTTTTTATTCATTACACAAGCGGAATATTTTATGAAATGCTTGTGCCCGAGTAATTTTTTGTTAATCATGTGATCAATTCTATATTTTGTGGAAACATTTTGTTTAAATGATATAATGTTCAGTTGCATTTAACACAATTTTAAAACCGGACATCTGCTTAATACGTGCATTTTATTTACATTTATTATTGTATAATAAATTATATTCCAATTGTAAATCATTGTTCTCCCGTATTTGTATAGTTGCCATTCTCCGGTCATATCCAGAGGTTGTTCTGTAAACTTCCAAGGCTAAAACTCGTTCAGGCTTCAATGGAGTCAACTTCTGGTTATTAGAGAACGGTCATATGCAGCACTCTAGTAATAAGGAATATTTGATCTAATAAAATAAATGTTGGATTGAAATAGTTTAAAAATTTGATGTGGATGATTTTTATTTTGTCAATGCACTTTGTCAAGCCCTTCGGTGTGTTTCTGCCTAAATGACGAAGCTTACGTTGATAGTGCACGGACATCACCGGAGACGAAAGCAAAGCTGATTGCTAAAATCTGAGAACGAATGGCGAATACGGGTGTCAATGCCCAACTGAAGATGTCCAACTAAAAGCGAATTACCTAAGAAGAAAACCGAAGCGAGCGTAGTCAAGTGCCCCAGTAAGAAGGCAACAAAGAATCCAAATTAAGAACTGCCGAATGTGGCCGCATATGCCTGCAGCGCCACATATGTGCACACGAGTAAGCGAATGAAAAATTGCACTGCCAACTCCAAATGCCTCACTGAGAAGATGAAAACTGTGGAAAATATCCCCCTTTTATATTAATTTTAAATGTATTGGCGTCGCTTTCTCAGCTTATATGGGGATTCATGGCCAAACCCGCGGAAGCTAAGGTCTCAAAATCCCCTCTCTCATAGGTGAGTTTCTGCTCATCTTTCGGCGCTTCTCTTAAAATTTACAACATGAACTCTCGTTATTGGCTGATACAGAATCGTAAATCTAGGAGACCGGTAAGGGTTATTGCCGTGGTACCTGTGGAATGTCTAACGGATCAACAGGTCGCTTCGAGACCACATGCAATGTCCTTTTGTCCCAGGCAGTCGGTACTAGCATTCATTATTTCTTTTTTGATGGACAGCTAGGTGGCTCCAGGCATTTCTTACAAATATGCATTTTTAAGCGTATTTTACAAAAGTATCTTGCCCAGCTTACATGCATTATTAACGATTAAATATTTATATAAAATCACATATCTATGTCCTGGTGGAGAGCGGGGTGCAAGAAGAGTTGCAAAATATTCTTGGAGAGACTTACGAAATAACACAATTTTTCGCATTAACGGTCCTTTAACCATATTCCTGTTGTCTTTCGAAACTATTTTATCTTACTTTTTAATACTTTTGCTTTTATCTGTCCTATCATGCATTGATCGATCGTTACTCTAATGTAGATTAGAGTGTAATTCCGTTTGTCTAATATACAAATTTGGCAATTGTTTAAATCTTAATTAAGATATGTAAAACTCTACTTTAATTAATTTTTACAATAAATAACTAAATCAAAATTCTAAACTTACAAAAGAGGAGTATGCCTTAACCATTATACAGCCACGTTTCTTTTGATCCATTTTATTTTTATAGCCAATTATTAAAATTGAAATGTTGAATTATTATGGAATTTAGATCATGTTTCCCATTTGTTCATAGCCGCTATGATTACCATTTAGTTATTCGTCTAACTCAAACCAAAAATATGGGGTCAGTCACTAATAATTCAGTGCAAATATATTGCATGAGAAATAATTTGGTGTATATTTTCAGTTTATATGTAATGATTGATTACTGAATCTCTATATCGTGGCAGTAGCAACAGTATATAACATACTGTCACCATTTATAATACTGTGTAATAAGAAACATACCATCCACCTTTATAATAAAAGACCCTTCACTATATTTAGGAAAGTAATGACTTAGTACAATATTATCCAGCATGGCATAAATAATAATCATTGTTTAGCTTTGTTGGAATTAAAATATCCAGCTTATCCATACTAAAGAAGGGGTGTTTATTAAAATGTTTCTTTAATAATAATAATAATAATAATAATAATAATACAATTTAAATGAATTCATCACTCAACAGGCCGGTAGAATATTTAAATCTACCTCGCATTCGCCCTTTCAGGGAAAATGAAAATCCCGGATTAAAAGAACAAACAAATCGCTCGGGCTATTTGACTCAAATGAAATTCAAACCTGAGCCCAGCACTGTGGATCAATTTCCAGTCATGTGCGCCACGGAGACCGTCATATTGTCGTGGGGCCGTAGAATTAAACGGAAAGGATGTGGAAAAGAAATGCTTTTAGCCAAAGAATAGAACAGCTTGCTGTATTTAAAACTGCAATAAAGCATATTTCTAATAACAAATTGCATTACTTATTGTTAGCTGCTGGTACTTCATCCCATGCAAAACAATACATTTTAGTGAACTTATTAAGAATTAGTCATATCATTTTGAAACGCAAATCACCTTCTTTGAAAAAACACTTTCTTCTATCTTCCCCACTCCTCTTTCTTTCATTTTAAGCTGTCCAGATAGGACCAAAGTTTGACACACTGCAACAAAAAACAAATAGCAATCAAGTTTACTTAACTTGATCCACTAAATGTGTTTCTCGGTACAACAATAGATTTTAGAATGTGTCAGTTTATTTTGCAGTAATGCAGCATAAATATGCGACACTAGCGTGCCTAGTAACTTGGAGTAAGAATTAAAACAGAGTCAAGTACTGAATTTTCGTTCTAAGGTTTAACATACGCCATGACACTACTCGCCAGTGTTTTGTTACTCAACTACAAATCTGCATACCCTAGAGTTTTCAATGATGTTGCTACAAAACACATTTATGCATATTAATAGGAATATAATATGAGCCTTTGGCAAACAGAAACTTTTGTGTGTGCAAAATATCGGTAAACGTTGATATATTTTACAAAGAGATGTGCAATCTCGAGGGCGAAGTTATGAATAAAATCGATGTATGACATTTACAAGGCAAGAAGTTCACTAGAAAGCATCTTTTTTTTTTTTTTTTTTTTTTTTTGTTTATGACAATTATTGCTAACAGCAACTTTTGTGTATGCAAAATATTGGTAAACGTTGATATATTTTACAAAGAGATATGCAATCTCAAGGGCGAAGTTATGAATAAAATCGATGTATGACATTTACAAGGCAAGAAGTTCACTAGAAAGCATATGTTTTTTTTTTTTTTTATGACAATTATTGTAAGTTACGTTAAGGACGAATTATCCTCAATAATAAAAGAAATTTTCCTAATCTCATTTCAACTAGTGAAAAAATAAAAATGTAAAACTGGAGATATACCAAAGTTTTATTAAGTAAAGCAATGTCATCCAATAAAACCTTCCTTTATATAATGCTGCATTGTTCTTTATTATTTCCCACGTAAAATAGCTAGCAATAGATATATAAATTAATATTTCCATCTTCACTATTACTGAGAAACTCACAATATATTCTTTTACTAATATTAAAACCTTAATTTCTGCTTCAGAACGCATTATTGCTTGTTACCTAATACAAACCAATACCATCTTGCATTCTTCTTAAATGAGTACCTTTAAAGCAGTTGAATAAAAGATAGAAAGAGCAAAATGTGGACATACGCAGGCAATAAGACAAATTTTTAGATAGGAAAATGGGGTTTGGAAGAGTTTGTGCTCATTCGTTTACCAAAATAGATATTTCACCTCAGTCTTTTTTACCTCTTCATTAGCTTCCTTAATTGTGACGTAGACATGGCCTTAAGTTGGAAGCGTTCCTCCATTGGCTGATCCCATCTGCTGTTAACCAATATGAAAAATAGTTGGCCTTGCTACGCATCGAGTGAAAGAGGCGCTCTTGCTGTCTTTTCTTCAGAGCAGATCCTTCCTAGTTTTCTTCCTCAGAATATGCAGTCAAGACTCTCTAAGTCTGGAGGGTATTTTTGGCCTTTGTAATCAGACATTTCTAAGGAACTTCTTAACCGTGTATTCCAGTCACCCTGATATCCAGCTATTTAGATATGAAAAAAGGATTGTGTTTTATAAAGTGTTTTAAACCCTTTTTAAATTTTTCTTAATGCAAATCTATTTTCTTTAGGTAATTTTTTAATATTTTCCAGGTGGTTTTAAGGTCGTTATTGGATGCATTTTAAGCGAATTTCCCTTGGATGTGAAATTGCACAATTATACAATCCTTTCAAATGTTATTATCTTATTCTTTGAGTATGAAGGTAAGTTGTATGTTAGACAATTATTATTGGTTTGCCCTAGACTTAATGAAATCTGACAGTTAAATGGGCCTGATTCTTTATCACTTGGTATTGACTATCAAATTTATCACCACACAGAAACTTCTGTAAACTCAGCCGTTATTTTCAACATTTCATTGTTTGTTGTGCTCGTGTGTTACATTTTTTTCCCCCATAAAAACATGTTCATTCTTCGCAGAAATCCAAATCACAATCTTTTATGTGTAACAAATCACTTTCTTCGCGATATAAGTAAGAAACATAAAAAGAAAAGCATACATTTAAAAAGCATATTCGTTTAATAAGTAGTACTACTCCACAAATTACTTTTGGAGTAAAGAGGCCAATCAACCAATCTATATTATATCTGTCCCACCTCCACTGTAATCTTATGATCATACTACCCTGGCCCTCCACTGGAGTATAACGAAATAATATTTTCCAAAATTATTTTCGGGGTTCTGTAAAATTATTATGTGTAATAAATTGAGCATATGACTGATATCGATCGGTAGTCATAGTAACTATCGAATGTTTGCTCTTTACATGCGTTGTTTAATAGTTACGGTTATTGCTGCCAGGTTTCAGCTTATGCATTATAGTTGCGAACAATAAGGGGAAGACGTGTTTGTACTATTGAATACAGCGATTTAATCCGTTACCATTGTTCAGTGCCACTTCCACTCGGATTTGAGAAAAGGCTTTACTTCAACAACTTCATTCCCAAATGGTATTGCGCAGTTTATGGAGATGAAGTGCTCCGTGTCGGAGGAAACAGTGCATCAAGTAAGAGAAACTTATCAACGCTGCCCTAGGAAATTCAGTGAAGGGGGCAGCAGGGAACTGGACAGAGTTTGGCTTGCGTTACCAAAGCACCTAAATGTAAAACCTCACGAACTTGAACTGCATCAGCATTTAACATCCCATGACAACCACCGACGCGACGGGAGGCTTTTTGCATAGTACTGCAGAAGCGGATGAAAGACAAGCGAAACTCTCGGAAAGTTACATTTTCCTGTGCTGTTTTCAGTCCCTTTTTCATTGATGAAAGAGTAGTAGTAGTAGTAGTAGTAGTAGTAGTAGTAGTAGTAGTAGTAGTAGTAGTAGTAGTAGTAGTAGTAGTAGTAGTAGTAGTAGCAGTAGTAGTAGTAGTAGTAGTAGCAGCAGCAGCAGCAGCAGCAGCAGCAGCAGTTGTTGTTGTTGTTGTATTTATTATTCCAATCTAACTAATACATTGCACACCATAGTCGCATGGGTCGCAAGACCGTTTCTCATACTGTTGCAAAATACTTAAATTTCATAAATTAATTCCAACAATGAAAACAACAACATTAACAAAAATGCACTCACACACTTGAAACAAACATACACTTGCTGATTTGGTTTATTTACGGACGCTCTTTAACATCTCAGGTCATCAGCGTCCCGTTCAATATAGGGCGTGAAACGGCCGACAAATTTTGCTCAGAGGCCTCTTCTTTCAGACTTGAGGTTCTTTTTCGTGCCGTAAACGTACTACACGGGACCCACGGCTTTACTTCCCTTCCGAAGGAAGCCATACTTAGGATCTTTATGCCCCGAAAATTTCCATCGATCCTGGCCGGGTATGAACCCGCGATCTTGGGTTTAGGAGACAGTATGGTTACCACTATACCACCAGGACCGACAAAAAACATAGACACAATAATTCTGATATTCATATAATTTTTGTATTATTTATGTACATTGTTTATAGAAATTTCTTATCCCTAACACTATATATTTCATTTAAGATAATACCCAAGTTTAGCCAGTTTTGTCTATTTACAATTAAGTCACAACATGCCAGCCTCCCCCTATTAAAAGTAAATAATGAATCCGGGAGAAAAATGTTCCTAGTATTATTTGTCTGTGCGCATTTAGCCAAAATGTGCACCCAGTCTTCCGGTTTCGAGCATAAGGGCAAATTCTACTGCCTTCCTCGTCAAAAACCTTTCGTGACGTACAGTCTCCTAGTCTAAGCCATGCTATTCCTGACCTCAATTTCATGCCTAGCTCCATGATGTAGGTCTCTTTACCTCATCTAGTTTTAATTTCGCTTGCAGATCCAGAGATGACGTCTGCATACATCACGCCTCTATATCCTGCCGGTTTATGTCAGACAGGCGGGTTTTTTTTTTTTTTTTTTTTTTTTTGACTTTTGTGACTACGACATACCTGTTTTCATTACCCAGGTATCGTTTAAACTGTTTTTTGACAATTCCCGTTGTACAACCGCCGCCCACCATTTGAAAGAGCAGTAACAGAGTACACTTATCCAAATGTGATCACGAATGACTGCTACCACTGTTAAATAAATATAAAAATGGTTTTATGCTGCAACAAACTGACCTTTCACCTCATTTTCATCCGGAGGTGAGGGAATTTTTAAACCAGCACTTACCGCGGAGATGTAGAGGTGATCAGATGCTGCTGTCTTGGCCACCTGGATCACCTGAACTAAAGATGCATAGCCGAACCGTCTCTCAAAACATCATCGTTTTGATCTTATTATGCAATAAAACAACATTTGCATTCCTTCCTATGTGCAGTGACTTTTTGAAACCCAACATTCATTTTGTAAAGACCTGTACTGAATGACTCACAAAACACCGGCCCAGCCATGACGAGCTAACCTCAAGCATGCGTACAGATACGCCACGGCAAGCCAGATAATGAAGGAATACTGATGGAGAAGGAAAATGAAGAAAACTGTGTTATCACAACCCTTAGATGGTGGCTATTTCAATGAGGAAATGGCCTGTACTATGAGGAAGTGTTTACAATGAGACGTGTTCTCTGCAACAAAGAATTGCAATAAGTGCGTACCGGTTTCATTAAGAAAACGCTGGAGAATTTTTAGCCAAATTACCTGGTGTTGGGGAAATATATAAAGAGTTGCTGTAAAAGTGGCGTACAACGGAATCAGTTGCGAGCTCCGTCTGTTCTTAACTCTTACTGTGTACGCGATACTCAACATGGAGGCTGAACTAAGTCAACAGATCAATTGACGCAGCAGATACATGCACTGCGCACTTTTGTTTTCGGGATAGGAGGGCTGGTTTTTCTCGGGCCATTCTGTTATTTCCTGTATTAAAAATGTGACGTGTTTTTTCCCCGCATTTCATATAAGAATTTCGTATAAGTGAAAAAGAAAGTCCTTTATTTTTAAATTCAATCCGAATTCGTTTATTAATTTGATTCCACTGTTTTCAATAAGAATGTGCCCAATGTTGGGTAAAAGCGAGTAAATCGTTCACTATGAACCTGATGAGCGGGAACGATCTAGTTCCTTTGATGGTCCAGTTCAGCCATTCTCAATTCAGTGCCCAGTTAGGTCACAGCATCCGCCCTGCTTCCGTTCAACTTCGATCGGGCAGTTGGTATTCAGGCGATGTCCATTTGTGCGTTCTCTGTCCTGGGAGGTTTCGCTAGAGATGGTCAAATTATTTGATTCTCATTAATAAATGCATTTTATTTTAAATTTACATCTTATACTTATGTTAATGTGTGAAAGTAAAGCAAGTTATCCCGCATACAAGCAAATCAAAAAAAAAATCATTTTAGAATTTCAAAAGTATGCAGATAATTTTCCTCTATAAGTTACTCAATTTTATTTATTAAATAAGAATACGTGTCCAGAAGTTTGCCGCGGGTTAAAGAAGATTACCTAATTCACCTTTGTATCCTTTAGATATGCTTTAAACTGACTTTGAAGGCAAAAAAATTGTAGTTTGTTGACGACACCCATGACACTTTTAACTTTCATGTTTTGACATGAAAGTAAAACATGTAAAGTGTTCAAATTATTATATTTTAATGTCATTGGTTGTGCATTCCTTTGGAAATTTCCACATTTAAACGGACTGCGGTGTCTCGTTATTAGCCATATTTTAAAACTAAGACAAACGGCCTATTCACTTACATTGTAGTCTTGTCCATCTTAATTCCTAGTTTTTTTTTTCAGATACTCTACCGTTACAGTTTTCTCCATTCCTGCATATTTTTCATATTGATTACTATGGATTTCATAGTATCTGTGTAAACTATATTTCTTAATTGTGTTAACATTCTTGCCACACACAGCAATTAGCCTGTTCTACAAATAAAAATTCTTCCCAAATAGAAAGAGAAGCACAAAGCTGGTTAAATCTTAGAATACATGGATTCACCTTCATAGCAGACCGCTTAAACTAGTCATTTTTGTGATCTGATACTGCACTATACTGCTGAGTAAGGCTCCCTAACCCTTCAATTGCAACGCTGTACCCACTAGTTGTGTTATTGCCGGCCGCTGCCCGAATTTGCACGAGTTGACGGTGACTGATCGTTAACTTTCATTTCATAAAAACTAATCGCATCTTTTTCTGAATTTGAATAAACATTAATGTGAGCTTTAAGTAGAGCTATGCTAAAATATAGGCCGAAGGAACGCTTTATTCTAGATAAATTGGTATGGGATAGTTGAGATCTTATACAAAATCAAAAGCTTTCTGTGATAAAATTGAATATTACCGCTTTCGATGTCTTCTAAGCTACAGAGGAGCACATACTGTTTAGTAACATGGCAGTTTCTATCTTTTCTAATTGCGAAATTCCCCATTTCGATTATAAATTCTTGCTCAATTTCCCTTCCTGTTTTCTTCTTCTTCATTTTCTATATTTCGAGAATGAATTTCCCATTTATTTCTTGTAATTCAGTGGCGGGTATGTTCACTACTATATTGTTATCATCCAGTCGGTCCTGGTGATCTAGTGGTAGCCATAGTTATCTCGTAGACTCAAGCTCGCATGTTCAATCCCGGCCAGGGTTTTAAAAAAAGCGTAAAAATCATAAGTATGGCTTTCCTCAGAAGGGAAGTGTAGGCGTGGCTCGCGTGTGGTAGATTGAAAAGAACCTCAAGTCTGAAAAAAGAGGCTTGTGAGTAAAATTTATTGGCCGTTTCACGCCCTGAATTGAATGGGACGCTGATGACCTGAGATGTTAAAGAGCGGCCGTAAATAAAACAAATAAAATAAAGTTATCACACTCTTGTTAAATTGCTTATTGGGTGTTTTTGGCTGTTTTTCCAAGCTCCCATGCTTCTTTTAGGGCCTCACATTTTCATTTCCCCATAGCGGAAAGCAATAAACACTTTACTATTCTTACCCTCTTTTGTCTTACATGATAACTTCATTTTTGCACAAATGCAAAGACACATATAACTTAAATATATAAAAAAAAATGCAAACAATAAAATGGGAGTGAACGGTCGTGTCGACATTTCTCGAGTGATGTCACTGGCTTACTGCACATTCACATGTGAACTTTACCTCCACTAGAGATAATGTGGTTGAAAATACGGGATACTTTTGTAAAGCTCATGAAAGGTACAAGGTAAAAATAATCAACGTTCACTTTTTAGTTTTTTACAGGAATGTAATTTGTAGTTTGAAAATTCTACAAAATGAAGCACATTAGACATTTAGAAATGTTCCTTTTTTTTCCTAAAATAAATCTTAAGATAGCATTCTAACAGACCCTTCTTTTGAAATTGGTGGCATGTGTTTTGTTCACGTTAATTAACAATAAAAAGTCAAAGTACACATACTGTAGTTAAAAACAATCAAAGTCCACTAACTATACTGTGAAATGTACCAAATTATATATACACATATATTTGCTGATGAAAATATAAGCATTGATGAAACATTTTTGAAAGTAACCATTTAATTAAAATTACTCATTGTCTACTATAGGTAGCCTTGAAAAATAGAGCTGAGTATTTCCGAAACAGAATCTCTTCAGACATTATAGGTCATCATATTTTCCTTGAAAAATGGAATTAAACATGAATAGAAAGGGGCAGGTTATTGACCAGTCTGTGTACGACACGTTTTGTCAATAATAACATGGGACACCCAGGAGCCATTGTAGGTTGTGGAACAGTTATTATTTTGCCCCCACAGTTGGGTGCCAATTTAGAACGGTTATTATTTTGAGGGTTCCACTATAGGGGGGATTTGATGGATGTGTTCTCAGGGTAAATTTGGACTGTTTTTAACGACTTGAAAGTCGTTAGGGGGGGAAGGAGATTGTTCACTGTATTAATAAGTCCGGCACTGTTTGAACATTTAATTTATTTAATAACTTAGCAGGTTACTTCCTGACGGCTCGTAGCTGACCTCACTACACACTTAGACTGACTTTAGAAAATGATATACACTGGCCTCAACTGAACTTTAGAAATGATCTAGACTGATTACTTTCGGATGACTCAGACTGCCTGATTCCGTATATTTCTTTCGCGTCTCTCGTATGATGTCCCTGTTTCTCTTGAATGTCTGAATCTCAATCTGCGAAGGTCTGAATGTGCGAGAGAATGTCTGAATGTATGAATGACTGACTTCTGCGAGTGTGTGTATGTGTCTCCTGAGTGCGAATTGCGCCTCTGAATGCGTCTCTACCGAATGCGTGAATTCCTCTCTGACTTCTGTACTCTAGTTTTTCTACTACATCGCCACGCCTTTCGCTAAATTAAATTCCCTCGTATTTTATCTATTTTCGTGTTGTACTTTCATCATTGGTTATCCTAAAATTATTTATTTATATCTAAGTTCTCCTGATTCGTTAACTTTTATCCGAAGACCATTGGCTAGAATTATTCTTTCCCCCCTGATCTAACGTCTTCCCATGAACCTGAATTTTCCCAGAACAAGCTGTCATAAATTTCGGCCCTTTCCTTACATTCTGATTTCTATTGAAAATCTTTTGCCTTCCTTAGTTTGTAGATTCCTAAATGTTCCCGGAGATAACGCACGTGTTTTCGGCTTTCCTGTAATAAAACATTTTCGTCTCCGTTCTGACATTTTCATTTTCTCTTAAAATATTGCTAAGTCTAACTTTGTTAAATACTGTCCCGTTACGGCCACATGTTTCCCTTATTGTCAACTCCTAAGTATTTCCTGGGTAGAAGGTTCGTGACCTAACAAAAGATAGTTTACCCTTTCTTCAGCCTTGTCTAAGGAGCGGTCAGTGAGTGGAGTCAGGTATACTCTCTGTCTCTCTCTAACATCTTAACTACAAAATGTATACAAAACCGTTTTGTAAGTTACAAGTTACAAATTATTTCTATTTCTGATACATATCTCCAAAATATTTCTTATACCTATACATAATAATTATCCTTATCAAATCTAATGCCTTTACAAATATAACTTTGCAGGCTTTATTTATTAAATTAATAAAGGCAGCATTATTTCCTGCTTCAGTTGTTAGATTGGTTATACTTCTAAAAGAAGTTTTGTCAGCTACCATTTCTTATATTTCTCTTATCTTCATTGGACATGTTTTTCTGTGTTCTTTATTAAGAAAAGAAGGTCATGGTTTAATAATATCTTAGGAACACTCAACGTATTGAAGGTATCACAATGCATCTTCTGATATGCTCACTCCAATCGCTGGGTGTTTCAGCATGGATTTTTCGATGTATTAACTCATATCTTTGTCCCATTCCATATAAGTGGCCTCTCTTGGGAAAAGTTACTTTTACTTATTCAAATTTGTTGTATTTATGGACCATAGCATGAATGAGGTGAATAATTGTAATTTTTATTTTGGCCGGTGCACCATCAAAAAAATTGCAAATTTTGAACTGATGGGTCTAGGGGATAGAAACAAAATCAAGCAACATTGATGCAACTTCATCAGCTCCCTTTCTTGCTATGGTCTCATTGCAGGTATTTTAGAGAAAAATCTTGATTGTTTTTCCCCTGTACCCTTTAGTAGTAATCTACAACGTACAAAGTACGGAAACTTTTTACAAACATTAAATTTGTTCTTTAGTGAAATGTGTCTCAGGAGACTTAAGTAAAGATTCTGGTCGTTCGGTTGATATTGCTGCTTTCCGTGTTCTCTGTCTGTTTACACGATGGATAGAAAACGCGTCCTATTGGTAACAAACAATTTGTAGCATGTTTAATAGAAACCGTGTTGAAATGCACACAGATTTCCCTTTTTTGCTTTTCATAACACCTAGTGCTCTAGTACGTGATGTTTGCTATTTTAATTGATCGTTTGTCCAATGGTAGAGTTATAAAATTAGCTTTAAACCTTTTCTTTAATTATGTTGAAAATGCATTAATACTTTTATAGAATGTATCTCATGTGTTAATTAAATGCGCTAACTACTAAACAGAAAACAAAAAGTATAAATTAGTAAATATTCATAGAAATAGTGATCTTTGAATTCTGTTCTTGCATTTGAAACTTATTATAGAGGAGAACCTTTGTAACGAGAAAAGTATTATTTATCCCTGTTTAAGTATTTACTCTATCAAAGAACATTATATTAATTATGTTGAAGATGCCTAAAAGTTTAATTACGGCTAAAAGAAACCCCCTGCAGTTTACACACATATTTTCTAATCGCATTAAATGGCAAGTTTAGCATAAATTGTGTGTATATGTTAAAACTAAACCAGGGGTCATTTTATATTTCCAGAAATTTTCGTGATGTATTCCTCTACTTTTGCGTGTAAAATTATGAATTAAAACTCACTTGTGTTTCTTCCCTGAGAACCAATTCAAAAACTTCATAAATGTGAGGAGTTTTTACGTGCAGTTTGTGCGTTGAAACTTTAATTTAGGTACTTTAAAAGATATCGTAAATAATCAACAAATTTATTGCATTCAATTCATATGTTTATTTTATATCGTACATGTTCATATCAATAAAAAATACAAAACCTCTATATTATAAAGCATCAAAGTAGAATTAATTCTGCAGAGAACAAAAAAGCTCAGTCTAATGGATATTAATTGCATTGCGTTTAGCTTTAACCAATATTGATGGCCTCCGACTGCTTTCTCTGTAGATTGAGCCCACATGCTACAGAATTAGCAGGGCAAACTTGGCGTAGCACATGTGTCTAGGTATAAGTGAAAATAGTAATACTTGTAAATATTTTCTTCCCATTAGCTACAATATAGAATGTTACTTTTTTTTTATCATTTGTGAACTGGCTAGGCATACTCGAAATTTGAACTGTGGTTAAATGTGCTATTATGTGATTATTATTTTGTTTATTTACGAACGCTTTATAAAATCCCAGGCCATCGGCGCCCCATTCAATTCAGAGCATGAAACAGCCGCTAAATTTTGCTCAGAAACCTCTTCTTTAGGGCTTGAGGTTCTTTTACGCCCGAATGAAAATGAATGAATGGTGTTTAACGCCCGTTTTTGCTACAGAGGCACCACAGGCGATGAACACTGATGATACATGAAATAAAACTATGTATTAGAAAAGGATTTTTTAAAGAAGGAAACGTTCCAGGCCTAAGTTTAGGGTACCTCCCCGGCATTTGCCATTTATGAGGACTGAAGAAAACCTGGAAAAAACCTCAGTCAGGGAGGACGGTCCTGGTGGTATTCAAACCGAGACATCCCCATCACGGACTAAACGACCTCAGCCACTCGTGGAGGTTTTTATGCCCGAAAAAATCCATCGACCCTGTCTCACGGATTTTCGATTCTGATATTTGTCCCTAAAGAATGGAAGTATAATACTCTAAATATATAAATACATTAGTACCAATGAGTTTTTCCTGGCTTTTACCCAATATGTACTTAAGCACAAAATGCTAAATACTGAGATAATTTGAAAAGTTTGGAAATAACACCATTTTTTAAAACATTAATTTCATTTCTCAACATAGTCCCCTTAGAGAGCCACTAAGTATGTCACCGCCACGGGTGGCCGAGGTCGTTAAGGCGCGGACTCGTGAGCGGGAAGTTGGGGTTCGAATCCCGCCAGGACCGACTTCCCTGACTGAGGTTTTTTTCCAGGTTTTCCTCAGTCTCATAACTGGCAAATGCTGAGAGGTACACTAAACTTAGGCCTGGAATGTTTCCTTCCTTAAAAAAATGCTTTCCCAATATATTATTTCCTTTCATGTATCATCAGTTTCCACCGCCTGTGGTGCCTAAGTAGTAAAAACGGGCGTTAGACACTGTTAAAAAAACTGAATATGTCATTAAGTAAGTTCAAATGAATGCAGAACTTATGCAAATACTGATTTAAAAGAAATAGTTTATTTATCAACATAACCTCCCGTCATTGACCCATCATTTCAAAAGCCCTTGAAATCCAGCTGCATAAAATTCTTTGGTCTGCTATAGGTGCAGCTTCATCGTCGGGAAAATGCTTACCTGAAAAATGATATTTAGGAGGGTCAAATTAATGGAAGTCACTTGGAGCAAAGTCTGGGCTATATGGAGGATGTTTGAGGACGTCCAACTTGAAATTTCGCAGCGTTTCATTTGTCTTCTTAGTAGCATGAGAACACGGTTGTCATGCAAGAGCAACAGGCCTTTGGAGAGGAGTCCTGATCGATTCTATTGAATGACCTTCAGAAGTTTCCTGAGGATATTACAGTAGAAGTCGGTATTTACGATTTGTCTTTGAGACTGAAATGCGGTGAGCAATATACCTTCGTGATCCCAGAAGACTATGAGCATAATTTTCCAGTGGATTGTGACAGTGTTACTTTTTTTTAAGTAGGCGACATAGGATGTTTCCACTGCTTTGACACACGCTTTGTCTCAGATTGGCAATGGTGAACTCAAGACTCATCATTTGTGACAAGTCGGGATAATGTCCTTCATTGTTAGAGATTAAGATGCTGTAATGCCGGACTCGTTCATTGCATTAATTTCGTTAGTCCACCTACGTGGTGTTCGTTTTCAATACGTGTCCGCCTTTCAGAGAACTTCTGCACGCAATTGTAAACAGTTTGATGTACCAGGCACTTCTCACCGCAGAGGGGAAGCACTTCTTTATAAATATTCTTTGACTCCATACCTTTTGCTTACAAAAATCACGCAACGGAGCACTGCTCGGGGGTTGTACACTCACTCACAGGTTCCACTATCTTGCAACTGCTGTTTTGCTATTGTACACATCAATTGTCTCATGTCGAATGTCATCAATTGCCACTGAACTAATGCTGTCTCTAATGGCAATAGCCTCAGGTGCCTCATTCAAACATGTAGTACCCCACATGAATTTGTAGCTTAGTCTTTCCAACGAATCGAATGTTTTAAGTTCAGGAACATAAATTGCTTGAGGCATCAACTCGAAGCCCAATTCGTGCATTTTTGTCATGCGAGTATCGATGTATGGGACGCTAGTGAAACAGCACTGTTTTGTTCGCTATCTTGACCGCTTTTTCTTTAATTTCTATTTCAAATTGTTCAACAGTATCAAAAAATATGCTCAAAAATAAGGCCAATACTGGACAAAAAGTTTTATGGATCTATTGCTAATTTTTCTTGCTATCACAAGGGAGTCGGGAGTCATTTATGAATAGACAAGAATATTTAATGCTCTAATGAACAAAAATACAAACCTGCTCTTTTAGAATACTTAGGTATATAGGCCTAATACTCTGTAGAAGAATTTATAAATCAACAATTATGTTTTATTACGGTAATGTATCAACTAAAATTTTGAAAAATATATTGTCACGCCACATTGATTCTTTAGTTTACAAACACTACATATTGATATGAGAACAGAGCCCTAAGTAATTTAATGAATAAAACTACGCACTGGCTTAACTGTGTATAGGAGAGAATTTTGATAAATTAAAAAATTTGTTTTCACTAGATCACCTTATAAGATGTATTACATTCTTCCAGGTTATCAAGCTGTAATTATTACATACCTGATTTAATTGTAGTATATGTTTCCGAGTCGGAGGAAAGGACTGACAGCAAATACGTCCTACCTGTTTGGTGGTGTCTCCCCAAATAAATCTTTCCTTACCGCTTTCCTTAAGGGGGAAATTACTAACCACCAATCAAGGTATGTCATAAGACTTTACTCTAGAAAATTTTACATAACTGACAGCCAATCGCTACTAACGAACATTTTTCTAAACGGGCCTCCCCCAATGATAACTAAATTAACTAACACACTGCAACAGACTAAACAATACCGAATTTCTACCTAAAATTATTAAAACACAAATTCTAAATCTTATACCACTAATCTGAATGCATATGCCACAATATTTCATAAACTTTGGCGAGGAATTGAATGTCATAAATATTTTCTAGAATTTGTCTATGAATAAATATTTATTATACATCTCTCACGACAAAATTTTTACTGAAAATGTCATATCTAACGTACATATGTAATGTGTATTACTATACAGTGCATATATTTTTAAAATTTTACAACTGTAATACGAAACTTGACATGTTCTGTATTTCAAAGTACTTTTGTACATGAACCCTGGAACAGATTAAATGTTATGTTTATGTTAAGTACAATAGGCTTATGTTATTGTTTTAGCCTATTCCAAGTGCTCTACCAGGGTAATTCCCTGAGAATAAATACAAACAATCTTGACCTTCTTCAACTCACCTTCTCAGTATTTGTACATTACTTTTGCTGCCAACTTTACTCAGGTGTATAATGATGCACCCAATGCTCATCCACGGCCACGACTACAATCTAACCTCGTCAAACACTGCGGAGAAATGTCCTTTGGCGTGTATTTTGGTCCATATTCGATAATCGCCAAATTCATAGCGCACACAGCTATTTCATAAATAGCTTCATGCTACATGATGAACTTAATTGAACATCTAGAGAGAGCTTCATTTTCGGTGCATATACAATTAATTTGAACAGATATATAAACATCATTGCTGATGTGAATTCCTATAAGTTTCATCCAACAACTCTGCGATTATCTGCTAGAAATTAATGTTTACTTACTGCACGAGTCCCTACCCCTCCCCCCACATTTAATTGTGGATGCGATAGTGGTCGATTCAGATTACTGTCGAACGTTAATTACGAGTTATATCTGTCTGAAAGTTCATCATAGGCCGTTAAGAGAATGATGATTTTTTCAAAAGTGATGTTTCTTACTAACTTTGCGCTATTTCATTGGAATTTACCATACTTTTCAAAAGAAACTCGTAGTATGAATGCTATAACTATATGAAACATTTACAGTGTCTTTTTAATTAACAAAAATATATATTTGAATTTTAGAGTCTGGAGTAATTATACATAATATACGGACAGCAGTAAATTTCTTGAGAGCATATAGTCTCTCGCTGCTATACGAGAGATGAGAGATAAAACAGAACTATAAAGTAAAACTTGGGAAAATCAAATCTCTTGGAGCTAGTCATCCTGCCATTGGGTTTCTTGGTTTTCCTTGGTCACTTAAGTAATTGCTGGGATGAATATTTTCTTTGTATGAATTTTCCACTTTCCGATTTCATCTCATTTCATGCGTTGGTTTTGTTACAGGATCAAAAGTGTCAGGTGAAGTGTACTGGTGTGTGCGTGTGATGGTGACTTGCGCGGGCTGGAACTCCTTGGGAGGGGGCTCCACCAGTGTCGGAATGTTCTATCTGGAAACGATGTTAGGGACTCCGTTTACATCCGGACACCCGATGTCCCCCTCAACCCCTTCTGTAAGAGGTACTCCCATTGTGAGCACAAAGGGCCAGCCTTGAGCATGGCTAAAGAACTGACATTCCTGTTCTGTCCCTACCAATCAAATTCAAAGCTAGGGGAAAATAGCTCTACTTCAATTTTTCCATTAATTTATTAATTTACATTTAAAAAGACTCTTATTGGGTGTTTTAACTATTTCTGATCAACACCTCTGAGAGTCATTACCCATTCATTCAATGCAAGTTGTTATCCATTCATTCAATGTTATCATTTTCAGCTTACAAAAGAATGAAATGCCACAAGATTCAAATAAACTGTGAATAACCAAATAAAAGCTAGAAAAATGTCATGTACTGATGAACGAAGCTATATATATTCATATATTCAAGCAGATAAGAACCTCATCCAACAAACTTTATCTGAGAGAGATGCGAAGCTAATTTTTCGAAGCAGCCACTGTTACCTCTTAAATGGCAGCAATGAATGCAGAGAGAAATAAAGTTACTGGCACTATTAATTATGTCCCTGTTTCTGCAATGGGCTGCCCAAACCAATTTAATGTATGTTTACTGGAAGGTGGTAATGTTCGCACTAAAACATTGCCATTTTTCCAACCATTTGCTTTCACTAAGCTACAGATCTAAATAAAAATAGTGTGTTATTTCATTATATACTTGAATAGAACATTTCGGCTTTCTGATTGGTATTAAATTAGGTTTATGACTTAATTAAACTGAAAACATTAACTAAATATCGTTATTAGGCATAAAGCAATTTTGTTCCTGGGAAACACCCTTTAGAAAATACAAAGTAAACACAGCCAATAATTTCAGACAGTGAAGAGATTTCATACATAGGCAATTTGAGATAGACAATGCATGGTCCACCACTAAATATAACGCAGTTTTATGAAGTTAAACATGTTTGCATCAGATGTTGGTAAGTTGGTATTAAAGCCAAGCCGGATGAAACTTTTTATTTAGAATGTTTTTAAAATTGCATTGCGAGCAAAGAAAGCTCAATTTTTTGCAGCTCATTATCAGCGTTTTCATTATTTAGTGTCATAAAAATTCCTAAAATCTTGAATTAATTATTTGACAGTGCGACACTGAACATCTACTAATTGTCTCCTTGTATTATGTAGCCTACTCTAGCTACCTACCTTTTTAACTGCTTGGGTGACGTAATGTGTAACGCAAAAGCTGATGGAAACAGGCCGTGGTTCCAATTCTTGTCATATCTTCGGATTTTTTTTTTTTTTTTTTTTTTTTTTTAAAGTATGAAGTGCTGCAATATCCTTACTAAAAAGTTATTAATGAAATTTACTTATTGCTTTCAAGTTGTATTCTCTTTCTCAGCGTAAATGTATTACCAACATACAATAGGCTTACAACTAACATGATGCCTAAAACTTAATTTACCTTAAACATATTTAACTCCATTCTTGAATTATGTAGCCTATTCTAGGAGGAGCTCTCTTTAAATGCTTGTATGGCGTAATGCTTAACGCAAAAAGTGATAATTCGCGTGCCGCGGGTTAAATTCATGCCATGCCGTTATTTTATTATTATTATTATTATTATTATTATTATTATTATTATTATTATTATTATTATTATTATTATTATTATTATTATTACGAAGTGCTGCGATACGCACACTAAAGAATTATTAATGCAATTTAGGTAATCTTTGAATACCAACTCATTAAGATTATGTCGGTCCTGGTGGTGTAGTGGTTACCATACTTGCCTCCTGCACCCAAGAACGCGGGTTCGAATCCGGCTAGGACCGATGGATTTTTGCGGGCGTAAAAATCCTAAGTATGGCTTCCTTCGGGAGGGAAGTAAAGTCGTGGGTCCCGTGTCGTACATTTACGACACGAAAAAGAACCTCAAGCCTGAAAGAGAGGCCTCTGAGCAAAACTTGTGGGCCGTTTCACGCCCTGAGTTGAATGGGACGCTGGTGACCTGAGATGTTAAACAGCGTCCATAAATGAATAAAAAAAATCATTATGATTACCCATAATTCTACGTTTGATAAGCAAGGGTTGTAATTATATGAATTAGTATGTTAAGATTTAATTGCATAAGTTGGAAACTCGTCTTAAAACTTATGCCAAACGCTGTATTATTACGCCCTAGTCAGAATAAGGAAAAAAAGTGATGAACAAGACTGAGACTTGAAAGTAAATGACCTCTTCTTAGTGGAAAGTTAATGTCATAACGGTGGCGCCAGAGTAATACGATCATAAATCTCTCTTCGTTATCGTTTATTATTCTTTCGAGGGACATCTTCATCAGCCAGTGGCGTACTGGCACTCTAGAAACTTATAGCCATAGCTTCGAAATTTTAAAAAATAAGCCATATGTCATCCATCCCAAATTGCTTATATTTATATGATATTTCATCACTCTAAATTATTTCGTTGTAGTTTATTAACATCCTGCATATATTTTTAAAAAATGCTCTTATTTTTGCAAATTAAAACCAATCATTCGGAGTTAACAAATAGATAAAATGTTCAAATATAACATTAACAAAGTAACATCGCCAGTTCAAGTTACCTCAGCTCAATGCTGCATTGCAGGAATTATTTTAGGCTAGTAAGAATAGTTCGAAATCCGAATAATAAGCTACTCTCATATAAAAGTAAATAACGGCTTTAAAGAGACAGCAGCTATCTTCGGGGCGCGGGTTTCGCTATCGGGATAACTTCAGTGAGAAGACACGATATGAGTGGCAATTTCTCAGATGTCACATGATAGAGGCGCGGCAGCAGGGATGTTATGCCGTCATACGGTTTAATAAGCTGTACATGGACGACCGATTAAAAAGCAGAGAGGAGTTGGAGATTGATAGATTGTCTCAGCAGGAAGGCGATAACGGAACCGGACAACCAGAAAGAAGTCGCAACAAAGAAGAAGGTATTAAACTGCAGGAAGTGGCCGGAAGACAAACAATAGAAGAGCCATGGAATAGATCAAGAAACTCACGCGGAGAACATCTGCACACGTATCCAGAGTGGCAGGAAACAACAATAACACACCAACAAGAAACTCTAAAGAAGGTAGGAGGGATCATTAGGAAAAAGTTGCCCACTTGATGGTTGGCCTGTGGAATGAAAGCTGAAGAAAAGGTTTGAGAACGGCAGGTTCATTGACTCTGTAAATAGTATAGACATTATGGGACCGACAGAAACTTGGTTAAAAGACGGTGAAAGGGTAACTATTAGTGACTTCAAAGGGCTATTTGAGGGGAGTGAAACAAAGCAATTATCCAGGGATGTGGCATTATATTTTAAAGGAGAATGTGATGCTGACATCCAAAGTCTTAACATTAAATTAAGGGGAGCTGTAGCTGTATATTGCTAACTAAATGAGGCATAATTATGTTTTTAGTTTTATACAGGCAGCCAGCGACCTCTCGATATGTCAATCCCATTTTTTTATTTCTTCTGACACCGTCATGCAAATTCAAAATACCCACACCCGGGTTTAGTTAAAATGGGAGATTTTAAAGTCATAATCAGGTGTGAATATGTAACTACATAACGTTGGGAAAATGACCGTAGGAGAGCAGTGCAACACCTTAAAGACGCAACACTAAACGCAGTTATAAATTACAACGGTTTGAAGCAATGTTGATTATGCTCACAGGAGATATTATCTTTATATAAGATTTCAAGAGTGGAATAGGAACGTTCACCTATCTTTCTCACGTTAAATCAGCATCTAGCCTCAGTAAATAGTGTAAGGGAAATTAATAATAACTCTGTACCACCTTATTGCCACACCAGTGGATCTCAGGGGGAATGGATGAATTTCTAAGAATATTGCGTAACTCGGAAAGTATATTTAATGGAGTGGAAAGAAGCGTTGCAGATATTGATAAACGACTGACGGAAAATATACAATTAGCAGGCAGACAAATGAAAATTAAGAATAATACATATATGTCATACAAAAATAGGATGGTACAACACAAAATGTAAACAAGCGAAGAAAAAAGTTCAGGCAGTACTTAAGGCTTGCAGAAGGAAGGGAACTGAGGAAAAGCATCTTTCTTATGTCCAACTAAAAGAATGTAAAGACACATTTGGAAGTGTCAAATCGGAGTGACAAAAAAAAAAAAAAAAAAAAAAAAGACAGGGGATTTACGAACTACAACCGATCGGAGGGAAACGATAAATATGTAGAAGTTTGTCAGAAAAATTAAAGTGCGAAAAAGAGGGCAAATGAACGTCAAACCCGGAAGGTACTTAGCATATTTTAATAGCGTGTACGGTGAAAATGGAGTGCAGCAGTGGGATAGACTGCGATTGATTATTAGAGAAATGTGATTAATTCCCCCTGTGCCTATACTAGACGGAGAAATAATGGATGGCGAAATTATATTGGCGATTAAAAGCTTTTAAAATGGGAAAGCACCCAGATTAAAAGAATTTTGGCTCAATTTATAAAATTACCTTAAGCAATATCAGACGTCCTGAGCATTAAATAATTTAATAAATTATTTAATGGAGAAAGATATCCAAAGCATGATAAATGCTGATATTCAAAGGCAAGGGAAACCACGCGCCAGAGAACTATAGAGGCATTGAAACAGTGTTTAACGCTTGTTTGTACTACTGAGGCCCCCTCGGCGATGGGCTCTGATGATGCATGAGATGAAATGATAAATTGGGAAAGGAGTATTTTTTTAAGGAAGGAAGCGTTCCAGGCCTATGTTTAGGGTTCTTCCCCGGCATTTTCCATGTATGAGAACTGAGGAAAACCTGGAAAAAACTTCAGTCAGGGAGGACGGTCCTGGTGGGAATCGAACCCCAGATCTCCCGCTCACGAGTCCGCGCCTTAACAACCTCGGCCACCCGTGGCGGTTCTATAAGGGCATAAGACAATTATCTGTGTTAGTTAAAGTATACTGCAAAATTCTGTATGATCGATTAAAGGATTGGACCAACGAATATAATAAAATATCTACGAATCAAGCAGGTTTCAGGAAAGGGTTTTCTACGGTGGATTTTTAAAAACGCTAATAGATATAAACTTAAAAGAACACGGGTAAATTATAAAGCGTATTTGTTGATTTTAAAATAGCCTTCGACAGAGTTCAGGGAGATACTCTGTGGGTAAAACTGTATCAGAAAGGCGTCTCCAAAAAAATGTTATAAGCTCTGATGTAGATATACAGCGACATGAAATTCGGTGTTAAGACAGACCTCAACACTATATCAGAATGTAGATCAGCCTTTAGAGAAGTTCGTCAGGGATGTATTATGTCTCCGTTATCGTTCAACATATTTATAGATTATATTTTGGATGCACTGTCAGCGGAAGAAATGAATGCCATTGAAGTGCACGGTGCATGCATTCCTATACTTTTGTAAACTGGCGATTTAATTCTTTTATCTCTAACAAGAGATGGTTGGCAAAAAGGCATTCACATCCTAGAAGATTATTGCCTGAAATGGAGTGTGGTTGGAAGTGTTAACAAAATCAAAACAAAGGCATTCAAAAATGCGTACATGTATCGGATGTGAAAACATAGCTATAGAACTGGGGGAAATGACCGTGGAAGAGCAGTGCTACACAGTAAAGACGCAACACTAAACGCGGACGGGAACTATCCTTTTGCTACGTCTTTCAACTGGAAGTTATTAACGGGAAATATGAGCCAGACATGGCGGGTAATTAACGTTTTAATTTGCATTGTTGGAAACACAGGTAGAAAAAACATGTTCGAGTTTTTATGCATTTTTGAGGCACGTTGTACTCCATTTCTAACCGGATGGCTGGATTTTTATCAAGAAAATAAAGTGCAGCATCACAATCTGCTCACTTATTTAATGCTAGAAACCAATCTAATCATCGTATATTCAATATTACTATAAAAAGTCCAGTCCAAAGAGAATAAATTTAAAGAATAAAAACTTACTGCATGTATTGCTTTCCGGATAACCCAAAATACGTAGTTGAAAAAATGTTGTAATGATCCGTAGTGTTAGAAAATAATTTTAGATCTTAGCGAGCAGTACTTTGATAGAAAAAAATCTGGAAATATGAAACATTGAATTAAAAGACAAAACCGTGTTGTAGAACGTTATCAAACAGTATAATATGGTTTTAATAATGCGTTACAAGTATTTTTATGTTCACGGCGAACATGGGAAAGGTTTCTTGATCCAACTCTATTAGGTACAAATATTTGAGTTCATTACTGAGATATACTACATGGTTCAAAATAGAGAGAAAAATAAAGCATACTCTCAGTTGCAAAAATGTAGTAAAAGACATATATCTGTAGTTGTTATATACTCCTTACTAAAAATATATACATTAAATTTTTCCTAAGAGCAGAAATTATACAAAATGCACACAACTCTGAATGCAATAAATATATAAATCACAGAAATACCATAGAGTGCAATCTCGTTTATGAAAAATACCTGGACAGTATGGTGTTTTCCATATAATAATTCGTATTACTGTTTTAATAATGAACAGTAAAATAACTAAAAGTGTCTGAATTTTTACAACATAGCAGCGAAAATAGATATACCCAAGAATAGAATAGAACAGAATAATGTAAATTGCTTTAAAAAAATCAATGTAATATGATTTGCAATTAAAAATCCGTTGAGGTATTTTCCAAAGCTCATGTAAAAATCAACATTACATTTTTGTAACATCAATGTGGTTAATTTTCTACGGTCTTATTAACGATATGTTTTAACAAGAGTGGAAAATTTCCTGCACTGTTACTTGTTGTTTGTTCAATGAACTCTGTAATAAAGAAGCAAATTGCTAGCTTCTAATTACAGAAAATATAACAGTGCCAATTAAACAACTGTGAAAGCTTTAATTAACATCCGTTTAAAATGTTTTAAATGTAGAATATTTATGAAAACATTGCTGTTGGTCTAGTAATTTACTTTCCGGCAGTAAAATCTCCAATTTGTTCTCTGTAATTTTGTTAATATGAAAAGGGACGTAAAAAAAAAAAAAAAAAAAAAAAAAAAAACGAAGTATTTATTGTTTCCCTTTGGTCATTCATTTATCATTTTAACTTGTTTTCTTTGTCCACAGCTGAAGGGGGTAGCAGTTTGGACGCAGACAACGGCGCAGTAGTAGTTGTCCTAGGGGAAACGTGGAACGACAAGATCCCTGCTCTCAGGAGTCCCGGTGTTGACACAGCGCCTCTCATCGAATCAGCTTCACGCTTCAAAGACAAGGTGTGATTAAGACAACAGGAAGAGCGTGCGTGAGCAAAGCGATGGATACACAAGCATTTTGTCATGTCAACAGTTGCTGTGAGAACGTTTCATCTCAAAAGAATGCTATCCGAAAAGCAGGAAGCTAGTAGCTTTTAAACTCAGAAAACAATAAATGTTTGAAATTCTTGTCAGCACAATTCGTTTTGTTTATGACCGAACCGCTAACTCGATAAAGAAAATGACGGTAAGTGTGCGTACGATTTCCCATTCATATACTTTGTCAACAAAACTAGTAGAAATAACGTCTTACTCATAAATACAAAGCAATTCGGAATATGTACATCGATGTGGTGCTTCTGTTAGAGGAAAGTTCGTGAAACTGGCAGAGCAGGCTGCTTATTTCAGGATGTTTTTCTCGGACACCTGGATCCTACTGAAGAGTTTGTGCTCGCAAATAAACAACATTGTACAGTGATTACTGCTACGATCTATGATACTATATTAATAGTATTATCCCAGAAACAATAGAAAAATATGGTCAGTAGTCTATATACTGTTCAGTAATCAACTTACTTCATCAGAAATTGCATGCACATCTACCGTCATTCATTACGTCAAGTGCAGATAGCAAGCTAATTTTAAAGTCTGACATAAGACAGCCCTAATCGAGCCAATTTTGTGGCGGGTTGCCACGTTGCCACGCTAAATTAAATGGCCGTCTTGATGAGGTCCCTATCATTTGTTATCTTGTTAAAACTCTTCGTTGTAACCATAAGACCACCCTGATAAAGCGCATGCGTACAAGACACGCACATTCTGATACGTCATCTTATTTCATCAAAGTAGTTCTTAGAATTAAAGCTAAACAGAATATTAAAATACAGTAACCCATTCACTGTTCACAATTTACACTATAAGCTCTTCACTTCAAAATCTTGGGTATATAGAGTTGAAACTGGAGGTTTCTGTCTTTTTGCACTCTTGCGTTATGAAAATTAAAAGTTAAATTTGACGGGTTAAAGTAATAAAATAATACTTGCTACTAAAATTTGGCCAATGTTAGTAAATTGTCATATACGATCAATTGTTACGATCATATAAATTGAAGTAGTTAAAAGTTATACAAACATGAAGTGTCTATAAAAGGAACCGATTTTTTTTAATTTTTAATAGTGTTTAATACCCCCCTTTACTGCTGAGGCATTACAGGCAGTGACACTGATGATACATGAGATGAAATGATAAATTGGGAAAGGAGTGTTTTTTTTTTTTAAAGGAAGAGTTCCAGGCCTACGTTTTAGGTACCTACCCGGCATTTGCCATTTATGAGGATTGAGGAAAACCTGGAAAAAAAAACCTCAGTCAGGAAGGGCGGTCCTGGTGGGAATCGAATCCCAGACCTCCCGCTCACAAGTCCGTGTCTTAACGACCTCGACCACCCGTGTGGTTGAATCAGTTTAATTTAAAAATCTAGCATATGCATTCTATTTCTCAAATTCCAATCTAATACTCTTCTTACTTAAGTTTTTTGATGTATCATTTATGCGTGGAGCAAAATTCCAGCCACATTCTCTTATCACTCTTGCAGAAGCAACAACATTCATTTTCGAAAGCACCTGTAGTTTTTCATGATTTGCTTTATTAATCAATTGTGGCGATTAGGCTACTCGCATTTGATGAATTCCGAACCAAAAACTAAATGTTTTAATAATAGTGTGAGGGAGGAAATGGGAATGGAAAAAGAAATAAATAAATTTTACAGCAACACATACAGAGTGGTTCGTAATTGTAAAATACAAAGTACTGTAGTCTATATAAATGCATAGCCGTGAATACTTTGTTATAGACGTATGGCAGTATTGACTGGCGCGCGAGCTGGTGTCCTTCAAGCTAGCCATGTGGCATTAGTTGATCAGGAGATAAGCTAGACAACAGTCCACAGTATGAGATACAATAAAGACATTTTGGAGGGATCGAATTGGGTTTATTAGCAGAATTCTCCTCCAGATCGTTCTGCATAAATAAAGGGATGGGTAACTGAATATAAACCTAGAACGTTTATTAATACCTTTTTAATAAGTTAACAGCTATTATCGTAGTATACAATTGGAAAACGAATAATTATTGTCAAATGTGTTATGATTCCGAAATATTTGTTATTGTTGTTAAAGTTCAAGTCACTGGATTGGTATAGGGTGGCAATTATGTCTCCACTACCCACTGCTGTGAGTTAAAACACGTGAACTATTTTTTTGGTTGCATATGAAGAATCTAATCCTGCATTGAATTTCTGTAAATAATTCTGACAAATTACTCTGGAAACTCCAAGTTTATGCTTTTTCACTGTATGGAAATCTTAAAACCACTGAAAAGCGATGGTTTGTTGTCCGCTTCAGGGCAGATGTGACAGCGTCCGGCATTGGTTGTGGGTGGTGCGGCTAGCATCAGTCGGCATGGGCATTCTATTAGCGGATGTTTTACCTTCATCGACAATCCACATCTCGGAGAACTTTCACTGTTTTATTTTGCCTACATATAACGGGCCTGGAAGATTATGTTTGTTTAAATAAACACACGGAATTACGTAATAGGCTGAGTGGTTAATTTTGTTGCTCTATATTACAAATAGATTTTGTCTAAACCGGATTTATTTACAGTATGACATTGACATAAATACTAATGCTGCTTCTAGCGCCGGCAAGGTTGCAATCTACCTTGATGGCCGCGAACTTCATGGTTTAGGTAAACAATTCCTTAATTACCGTGAGGATAATTCCCGCAGCAGAAGACGATTTTTTCATAAACGAGTCGTCGACAAATTGACTACTTAGAACGTCTCATGACTTGTACTCCCGAAACAAGTATTACGTCTGCGGGGCGATGAGCTACATTACTTTACATAATTGTGACGCGCCCGTATACCAATAACATTTTATCTAACGATTCAGAAACACTGCTCAATAAAACACGCACTCTTTGACACAGTAACTCCTCAATGATTCTCTGCGTACTTTATACAACAGTTTGACACTAATTCCTTATATACCCTCTGCGCAACAACTTTGCAATGCAAGACTACACTACAATCACTTGAATCGTCGACAAGCTCTCCACTCGCAATAACTCCCTATATGCTATCTACTCTTTGAGACTCCTCCTGAACCGGCGAACTGTCTCTTTATATACGCCTAGATAGCTGATATGGCCTCACCCAAGCTTACGGGGCTCACTAAAATCAACTCATGCTCACGCAACACTTCTAAACTTGGAAATGCACGAAATTCATTGTTCTTTTACTATGAAGTGTTCTAGAACGGCATGAAAATCCGGCGACCAAAAGAATAGCGCTCCCAAGCCTAAGGAAAGGCATTAAAAATGCATTTGGATTGAATTTTCCTTTCACTTTCATCTCCGCAAAAGATTGCGTAATCCTAGAAAACCCCACTGCCTACCATGAGAAGCCTACGTTTTGAGTATATGAAAATTCTTACTCTAATATTATATATTGAAATGTCCACTCAATGTTTACATAATTAATTGTATGATTAAACAATATAAAATATCACAATAAGAGATATACAACATATAAATATTATTTTAACATACTCGTGGGGACGCACGACAAGTACTTGTTTCAAAATGTTCCACCGAATAATAATTATACTGGTACTAAATCTCTAATACCAAATCTTCATTGTTACTACTACTACTACTACTACTACTACTACTACTACTACTACTACTACTACTATTATTATTATTATTATTATTATTATCATTATTATTATTTCATTTCAGGTTTTGTTAGTCTATTCTTATGTAATAAAATACTCCAAAAAAATTAATGGAAAAAAATTAACAACTGGAGCTGATATGTGCACAGTGACATTTACTTTTGGATCATTATTTATTTTCTTTAGTAATTTTGTGGAACACCACTCATGTCTCTTTGCGGTATTCTTTGCTCCATTCCCCACTTCGATTATCGGGTAATAGATATCGTATGGAATTTCTGTAAAGCGTGGAAAACACAGACAAAACCTTTTCAGAGATAAGTCTTTTTTCCGGTGTTTATAAAACTAAACTACGCACGCCGGTTCCTTAACCTAACTTTTTGTATTCCGGTAAAATTCAGAAACGTTACTCTTTCTCAAGTAAACATGAAATAGTGATTTAGAAGAAAAATTAAAATAATATTAGTGCACAAAAAAAATCGCTATTATCCACGAATAAACACCAAAACCCAAAAACAGAGTGCAAAAAAAGATTTCCCCACTTTAATTTAATTTTATTTCAATGACAAATACTAGAATTTCGTGTCTTGTATGTCGGGAAAAAAGGCAAAGTAAATTTTCATTGCAGTTGTCGTTTTAATTGATGAATCTGTACATTCTACCTTTAACAGCTGTTAGCTGCGGCAATAGCAATGACATCAAATAGATTCATTGAGATACAAATCCAATTTAGAGCGGATTTAGGAGCAACATCATCAAAGGTGCCGACTCAAGCTGTCTCTACTGTACGTTTGTGTACTGTCAGCTAGTGAATACAAGTGTATAATGGGATATGATTGTGGTTTCCAGTGAAGAAAGACAAAATTCTGCTGCAGGTGCTGGGCAATGACAAGTCTTCGGGCCGTGATGGGAATTAGGGGAGGTGGCTAAAAGAGACCCATGCAGTAATGTCAGGTAATTTTATCTGTTCATTTATCAGCTGTTTTTAAATTTGTAGTTAATATGAGAGAACTAATAAAATGAATATAATGCAACATAGAATTGCAGACAGAATTAAAGACAGAATTTGCTGTCTTTTTTTAAAATATTCATTTTTCTCGATCCAAATTCCTTGTCGCTCTGCCAGCATTTACCTACGGCGTAATAAACATAGATTCCATTTTCATCTAATTGAATGGCGTGTTTCTTCCTGTTTTCAAGCGTACTATTATTTACCAATCCACATCATCCTTTGGTTTCATGAGTGCATACTGCTAATTTTTACAATTAGTAAATTTAAAATTTAAAATCGTTTATATACTTCTTTGAGAACCGAACCCCTCTGCCTCTTTCAGTATTTTCTTCAGAATGGGCACTTCCACTTCAGTGCACACATGGAATTAATTATAGCCTCACAGTGCGCACATATCAATATTGTATTTGCTCGTTTTCTTTCTCTCTGGAGTGGTTATTTCATTGCCTGAAGCCTCAGCGATGCGTCCTTCATCTCTTATTTCCGAGATAGCTCTTTGGGACGGTTGGAGTTGCACGTGTATTCACTCGGAATGCACAATGTTACTACTGATATAGAGTGCAAGATTCTAGAATCTTAATTACTAGAATTAACATTTATACGTGCGTGGCTGAACGTACACATCAGAAGGAGACAGAGGATTAATTAAAATATCGTAGTAACACATCTATTTAAACAAACAAAGGAAATAAATTCTACTGATTTTCATGGCAGCAAACTAATTGATGACCTTTGATTAAAGTTTGGAATCATCAGAATGAAGGCATTGTATATTTCCTATGTTTGATATTTCAGCATGAGTTAAGTGAATAATTATCAACTCTGATAACCAGTGTTTTAATTTCTCTTCTCTTCCAATGACCGCAATGCACGTTTAGTTTTCATTATCCTTACATTTTTTCTTGTTCCTCTTCCTTACTAGTGTGTGAGTATTCGTTTGTTTTCAAGTATCATATTCATTAACCGATAACTTTTCATCTTGTTTACATAATCTTTACTTTATTTCTAGAAATGTTTTATATTTCTAATTGTTGATGGATATCATCATTCCTGATGCGGTCTCTATTAGCTGTCATATCAACCTCACATGAACTTCTTCAATACATCTTTATTCATTCTTATTCTAGATCCAAGATTCACTGCTGTACAATAATACCGGCTTACTTATTGTATTAAAAACTTAATAGCATTTATTTTCTAGTTTTCTTGCTAAGCTTTCTTTTCAAAACTTCATCAGCATGATTATATCTTTGATTATTTCCTTTCTCTTTGCATTGGTTATTATACAACCTAAATATTTCAAAGATCTCACTTGTTTCATATAACAAGTTTTGCTATTGCATATATTGCCCTTCAGAAGCTACTATTATATTTTTGTCTATATATACGTGTATGTAATACAATCCTGCGATATTTGATGACGAAATAACGTAACTACTTCCCCAATTCACACAAAAAATTCACTAGCCTGTCATTTACGAACAACTGACTACTAAAAACACTTATTATCACAGCTGAAGAGTATTTGCCTGAGAGCTTTGTTCCTTAAAATGTAACATTGTTTAATATTAAAGTAACTACAAATTTGCTCTTATTTTGTATATATAAGGCTTGGATTTATCTTCATGGGCAACCAACAGCCTAAACTAATATGTCAGTTTTTATACTAGCATTTCACCGTAAAACTGTAGGCAAGGCCCAGGGCCAACGCTGTTGTTAGGTGTGGGCAAATCTCTCTACTGTTATCATTAAAATACTCTAAAAATATTTACTTTACACTGCTATTTTAAAGTTGGGTTCAAATACATATACTTTTACACAATTATTTTTAATTTAATAATTCATATACCTCACAAAAACTGCAGAGAAGAGAGCAAGTTCTTTTCTCTTTTTCTTTCTTTCTTCCTTCCTTTCTTGCTTTCTTTCTTTCTTTTTCCTTGTACCGCTCCCATATACCTTTGCGTTGATTACTGCTTCTGCCATTCTTGACATACTGTCTACAAGACTGTTCAGCTTCTTAGTGGAACTTGTTAAAAGTAATTCTGTTTCAATATGAATACATAAACATAAACCTATGAGAGATCCAAAATTGGAGATGTGATGTATGTGCACCTTAAGTAACAAATGCTACTGCAGGCCGTATGCGCTCCTTAATGAAATGAGTCAATCTTTTGTATATATCACGTTGTTTGGGGTCTCTCGCACCGACTGTAAAAACCAAATACGGCGTCTATTATATGAAAGGCAATATCTGGAAACATAATTAGAAATTTTCAAAAGAATTTTGGGATGAAAGAGCTCCACGCCTAGGTTTAGAATACTTTCCGACATATGCCATTGTTGAAGACTGAGAAAAAAACTGGATAAATCCTCAGTAAGGGAGAACAGTCCTGACGCTATTCGAACCGCGCATTTCCCAAATCTAAGGTTGCCCTTTTTACGTCTTTATCCAGAGTATGAACGGATTTTGTTTAAAAATCGTTAAATGTAAACTTTACAGAAGAATGGAAGAAATTCATCTCCACCAGCAATAGCTTTAATTTCATTTCATATAGTATACGTTTCCACTGCTTCTGCTGCCACAGTAATAAAAATTTATGTAAAGAGCTCCAATGAAGACAACGAAGCTTTTACGATTTAGTGTTTTTAGCCCAGTTTATCTTCAACAATAAACTTTTCTCCAAAGAAATTGACATTGAATTGTTTGCAGGTTCCTTATAAGAGAGGATGTGCTAATCAATCCTTTGTTACTCTGCAGGTTGCAAGGCTGCATATGAACAAAGAACTCATTGCTAAAAGCCAATAACACGCAACAACGTTTTATCAAACATATGAGAGTAAGTCAAAAAGTAGATTTCTCTAATTTTTATAAGATAAAGAACATTGTTTCATTTCAACATTCTTTCTTTATTTTCCCACATAATCACCAAAGTTATTTAAGCATTTTCCATAGCATCAAATTATTTTTTTCTAATGCTTGACGATAAAAAGTGGCGCCCTGCTCGTTGAGCCATTACACCACTACTTCACAGAAACATAATCTGCCTCGTGGATTTCATTTCATTTCATCAAAGGCATTAACGAATGCATCTAGTGTTGACTAATGGCTACTCCGCTCCAAGACACGATTTCCGCACTTGTAGGACAGACATCGCTTCCTTTCCTCTTTTGAGCATTGAAAAAGTTCCATATACTCCACTCACATCGGTGCGCGTTCTTCCTCCCCTGAGCATTTATTCAATCTTCATCATTTACAACAATCGCTACGCCAAGACTGTTTCATCTATCGCGAGATTATAAACTAACGGATACACAAGTTGCACCATTCCTTTGTTTTTCGGAATAATAAATTAGGAGTACTTACTTTTTGACTTACCCTCATATATATTCATAGAAATATAAATGATCTATATGCCAGTTATCGTGGCGCAAAGTTTACAACCATAGAGCGTCGAGTATTAAAACCGTGGTAGTGCTCATAACACATGGTGAATGACTGCGTCAAAAGCGATGATGACTACCAACTATGTGTTTTCATATTTCTCTTTATTGGTTCGATGGGAGATTTGCATGGATAATGGAGCATGTCAACAATGTTTTCCTTTTTCATATAATTTCAAAATGGAAAATAAAAACGTGTTCCTATGAAACGCCGAATGATTGCGCAGGCTGAAGTTGTCATTGTTTCTAAATATTCTTATAATATGGATATATTGTAGTTGATATTGCCCCAAGAATACACAATGAGAAAGCTAGCATAAAACTTTAGAGCAAATTTCAAACCAGTTTGTCATTATAGTGCTTATGTTGGGGTCCTTCACCCGTAAGGAAAATTTAATAAAGATGTGCGAGATATGCATATCTCGCTGATGTCACACTTATATCCTCTGGAGTATGAAAACGAAAGATACCTGACCAAATAATGAATAAATGTCTCTGGGTCGCGGAAAGAGTAAAAATGTACAGCGCGCGCGTTATTTTTTTTTTTTTTTTTTTTTTTTCCATGCTTCAGCCCATTAAATACAGCAGCTGTTACATATTTGACATCCAAATACCACACTTGCAGCATATTCCTTAATTCTGAAACAGTGTAAACAAAAATTTGCAGCATATACCACCTGGATGGCAGCATGCAATTACATGTCTATAATAAATACATTTGCAACTCTTGTAATTAATTGTCTAGACGTGGCGATCAGCAAACATTCTTATAGTTAAAGAGTATTATTCTTTATTTTACACTGGTGGTAGGAGTCTGCAAATTGTTTACATTCGCCACTATTGGTGCCTTCCCTATTCTAACATGATGCTAATGCAGCAGTGTAGGAATGCTAACTGAAAGTACAAACACAGAATTATCTATAGCAGATTGCATTGTTAATGGACATAAACAAAATAAATCTATTAGCAGTAACGGCTCAAGTTAAGCAGAAATAACGCTCCGTGCCTACTCGATGTCAGCCCAGCTCGGTAACGCTTTCGTTCGTGTGTTGTGAGCAGCACTCGGTTCTAAATAACTAATTTCTTCCTTGACTATCGACAAACGTAAAGTAAATGCTCATTTTCACCATTGATACAAAATTGATACTATTTTCTCCTTCAGATATACTGCATACACAATTTCATTCTTGTACGACAAAAGGCGGCATTTCATAATAAGAAAATAAAAATTAGAATTTTAATTATATGTATGAATAGTTGCTGTATATTTGCATAAATACAACTAAAACACGTGCTATTTATATATGGTACAGTGCGGTTTTATGCCTGTCACGCTCTCCTGATCTATCCACATATAGATCGCCTGATACAGACATAGTTGAATTTGCTGTTAAAAACAGCAACTTAGCTGCAATTGCCTGGTCTCTCACGTAGCTTCATATGAGCCGAAGGTATCAATAGATCAATTTATTTTAATATAACTGTGTCAGAGTCAGTGTCAGTGGTAAAATATAGTGTGCAGGAACAGTTATTGTGTACCATACATACATAAAAACTGTGTGATAGCAGAACAAAAAGAAAATTCGGCAAAATTTTCCTGGTAGATTCGTCCTAATTATCAATACCATAAAAAGTATATAACTCAGGTTCTTTTTATCACAAAAGTGTAATCAAAGGAGTTATGTTCCAAAAGCAGAAAAATTAGATGAGATATGCGAGATTAAAACACTCTACAGAAGTCTCTCAGACGAATGTGATAAGAGACAGAAATATCAAACGATCAGCTATAACTTCAAAAATTCATAAACTAAAATCATACAGAATCTTGATACTGGAGGAATTAACAACAGCGTAATCGCTCGTACAATTTAATTTATACAATTAAAATTTCAACAACGGAGAAGTTAATTCGAAATTAAATTTGTTTCACCGATGAAGCTTGGATTTATCTTCATGGGCAAGCAACATTCTAACCTGATATGTCACTTTTTATGCGGAAAATTCACCATAAGTCTGTAAGCGAGCAACATTGTCGATATGTGCGGGCAAATGGCGGAGCACAACAATTTCCTATTACGTATAATAAATAAAAGGGCTTCGTTGTCTTCTCTGAGCAGCTTTTTAAAATAGTGTTTTACACACATTTTATTATTGTGGCAGCTCAAACTGTGAACACTTACGATACTTGAAATTAAAATAATGAGAAATTTGGAGACATTTTGGGAAGAAAGAGTTATAAGTCTAGGATTAGCGTACTTCCCGATATCCACCTTTATTTAAGTATGAGGAAATGCTGTATAACATCTCAATCAGGGATAACTGCTCATTTTCCAAATCCCCTTTTACATCTTTATGCGGCCTCTGGGAGATGTTTGTAAACGTATATGCCTGAATTATTGAAACTATATTTTTGACGCCTTTTTAAAGTAGTAATAGTAGTAATGGACATTTTATTGTACCCGTTTTAGAATACATTCAAATAAGTATAACTGTCTCATGGACCTTATTGCCGTACATGCTAATATCCTCTTATAGTAATCAAAATGGCCAAACACATACACAAATGTACATGCATATATACAAATATACAAATATTTCGATATATTTGCGTTTTCTATTAATAATTTATATACAAATACATAAACATGAACGGAACCCTTATTTTTGAATTCCTCTTCCATTTACTCACACCGCCTCTCCAATTCCCCTTCTTCACTATAGCCATTAACCTTCGTTGTTGGGTCTTCTCTAGAAATATTCGCATGCACCAACACTTCCCGGCAAATGTTCAAATTTCTATTGGAATTCATAAATTGCGGTGTAAAATGCTCGTTTCTTAAAATCTCTGTTTCCTGCATTCTGCCAAAATATGACTCCAGGTATCGCTTTCTCAGCACAATGGGCAAATTCTTTCCCCGAGAGCATTAACTGTTTTGTTTCATTTCCAAGCCCCTAATCCCAACCATGAAAGACCACTTCTTTCTTATCTGTCATAGATATCTAAATAATGTCCCCTCCCTCTCACCGGATGAATTTGAGTCTGCAGGTTAAGTGACACTTTTTCTGCGCATTGAAACTCAGTATTTGGTCTATTTATATCTCGCAAACATCTGTTAACTATTTTCCCGCTATTTCTGCAATGTCCTCTCCCCTAACCGAATATACCCCAATCCAATTTTGCCTAAGCCTTTCCTTATTTTTGATATCCATGCTGTTTCCCATCTTTCTCTTATTTGCTCCCTTAGACGGACCGTTCGAAGAAGATCTTTATTCTCCCGTATTACCCTTAACCAGTATTGAATTGTTCTTATTTTTAAATGCACACTTTTGTTAGAGATACCAAACTCCTTAAGAACCCCACAATTTGCTGTACCTCTCCCTATTTGTAACAGTCATTTTAGAAACTGGGTTTGTACCTGATTAAGTTCATCTGTGTTTTCCCACCCCCAAATTTTGGCCCCGTAGGCCATAGTTGATCTCACAACCGCCTTGTACACCAACTCCATTGTTCTAGTTGGAGTTACCGGAATTTTTACTAAAATCTTTAATGCTTCTATTTTTAATTATGCACTTGCGTTTTCTCGCTACTTATGGCTCTGAAAGTGTGCCTACCTAGGGGCAAATTATTTTAAAAGTTGGTTTTCTATTTTTAAAGTAATTTGCCTGTAGGTGGTAGGCTTACTTTCAGGGTCATAAGTAGCGAGCATTATTTTACTAATTATACGTATAATAACCCAAAATGATGGAATGCTTAGTGAGAACCAAAAATGTGAGGCATGCTGTGTGGTTGTAAAATATATTAACGATGGAATAAACAAATGTAAAAATAATTCTCACTTACATTGAAATAATAATAATAAAAATAATAATAATAATAATAATAATAATAATAATAATAATAGTTACGCTGCAAGCAAAATACTAAATTGTGTATACATACATATTTATAATATAAAAGAAAAATAAAAATAAAGTAACACTATTAACAATGTAACAAAATAACAGTAATAATAATAATAGAAAAGGATAAAACACTTAGATAGTCACACTTGAGATCGCTATATTTCGAACTCGAGGAGTTCTTCAATGGCAAGAAGCTAGACAAGTGAAGGTGATAAAAGTAAATATTGAGTATCGAAGGTAACGTTATGCATGGAAACAGATGAAATTAGAAATGAGAATGCGGGGGGGGGGGGTTTAATACGTAAGATTTAAACCAGGTGGTATATGCGCTTTATGTAAAAATATAGCTGCCATTTCTCTATCTCTGAGTAAACTTTCAGAGCATTGTGTAGGTAAAGCATCAATAACTGTTCGATTAAAAGCATCATCAAAATATTTACAGTGAGATAAGGCATTTTGGGTAACCGGCAAGGGAGACTTGGTTTTAACAGAACGTCTATGATTGTTCATGCGTAGCGAAACAACAGTAGAAGTTAAATCAATATAAAATGCTTTGCAAAGCTTACAAGATAACATATATACGACGTTCTTGGAAGAACAGGTAGCAAATGAAGAAATGTTAAATTCTCTGGATAAATTAGGGCTGTGGAATGAATGGCAAGGCATAATTAGCGCACAGGTTTTACATTTAGGGCGTTGGCAAGGATATGAGCCAGCAAAGGGTCGTGATAAATTCGGAGGGGATAAATTTCGGCGAAATAAACTTTTAAGGTCAGGGGGTGGTCTGAAAGTAAGTCGGGGTACAAATTTAGAAAAATCTTTTAAAGATGGTTGCATTAACAAAGTAACGTGACATTCTTTCAAAATAGGTCTGATGCTTTCAATTCCAGACACGTAAGTAGTAATGAGGTTAATGAAGTTCTTATTAGAAGTTTTATGTTTGCATTAGAAAGTTTTGTGCGCTGGGGTTATACGGGATTTTAAAAGAGAGGAAGGATAATTTTGGTCTTGGAACTTTTGAGCTAGGTTTTTAATATACATGTCAAGAGATGAAAAGTTGTTACAAAGACGATTTACACGAATTGAAAGAGAAAAAGGAATAGATCTTTTGACATACAAGGGATGACAGGTATCAAAATGAAGATAATGTAAATTGGTAGCTTAATGAGCACAGACGTAAGAAAAGAGGCATTGCATAAAGAAATATGAATATCTAGGAACGTAGCAACATTGGGAGAGACAGAAGAAGTGAACATAACTGAAAATTTGGAGTTAAGATTAGTAAGGAACTGCTCGAGAGATTCTGAGCCATAATCCAAAGCACGAATATATCATCAATATATCTCAGTCATAATAATGGTGCCAAAGACTCTACTTAAGAAATTCCTCCTCTAAGCGAGCCGTAAAAAAATTGACATAAGACTAGGCCATTCTGGTGCCCATCGCAGTACTTTTAATTTGTAGATAATATTTATTATCCAAACCAAACCCATTGCGAGTGAGGACCAGATAAGCAAGAAGACAAATGAAATCTGTGGATGGGGAATGAGGAGGTGCTCTAGAGTCCATGAAATATATAGCAGCAGCTAATACTTCATTATGGGGAATGTTAGTTTAGATTGACGTCACATCGATAGTGGCCAGAAGTATATTAGAATGTGCCGAAGGGTCAACTTTCTTTAGTAAACTAAAAAAATAGAAAGAATCTTTGATATAGGATGGCCTAGACGTAACAAATGGTTGTAACCAACAATCTACTAGAGCGGAAATACGTTCAATGGGGGAATCGTAGCTGGCTATTATCGGGCGCCCTGGAGAGTTCTTTTTATGAATTTTAGGGAGAAAATATATGGTGGGATTACGAGGGACATGAGGAGTAAGTAGAGTGATATCTAGGGAACTAAGTCCTTCAGCAGAACTAGAAGAAACAATAAAAGAAGCTATTTCTTCATTAACTTGACTGTAGGGTCGGAAGATAATGGTTCATAATAAATGACATCATCAAGCTGTCGGTAAGCTTCAGCATTGTAAGAAGAAATGTCCTGTAGTACTACTGAGGACCCTTTATCGGCTGGAAGAATAATAACATCAGGATTATTAGATAACCTTTATGTACTGATTTCTCACGTAAAGTTAGGTTATCTTTCAGAGTGATCTTATCTAGAAATTTAGAATCACTAATCGAAGTTAAAAATCGGTTAAAAACACTTCTAAAGGATGGCTAGAAGGCAAAGAAGGAGGTTCAAGTTTGGAGGGAGGACGAAATTTGAGAAGCCAAGGAGTAACATTTGAAGTAGGCTGAGAAGATTTAATATGCCAATAATAACGCCATCTTAAATTACGGCAAAAGTTAACGCCATCGGAAACAAATTTAAGGCGATTAAATTTGGGAGTTGGGGCAAAAGATAATCCTTTTTGCAAAAGTAATGCATAAGTATTAGAAAGTGAAATATAAGATAAATTAACAACCGCACTATTACTAGTAGGAAAAGTACAAGGGGTACGTTTGCTCTTGGGTTGCTGATATCCAGTACCGGAGTAAAATTTAGATGGGCGAGGTAAATTGAAAACAGAAGCCAAGTCAGGAGCTGACGCTACAAGAGGCGGGGAAAAGTTTTGGAAGAAAGATGCATTAAACTGAATAGGAATACCTGCTCTTATATATTGTAAATATAACCGCGATAGTTTAAGATGTTTCTGATTCAGAATATATAATAATTTATTCGTACTCATCAAGATACTATTAATTGTGGTAATATATTTAGCAGAGCATGCCAAAATAATTTTAATAAAACTAATTAATTTAAACAAATGAAATTGTTGCAAATATTGACAATTATTGAGGATCATCCGTAGAAATTGCTGGGAGATATGGTGCCTAAATAAGTGAAATTGGCTATGAGTGCTATGAGCTATAGCGGACAGTGGCAATTGAATTAATATTCCGTTAGGACAAATACCAGTAATAGCACAATAAGAAAGAAAGTCAACGTGCCCTGTATATTTAACTAATTGCTAAATATAGAATGCAATGCGTTTGGTTTTGATAATAAACATCATCTATAAATTAAAGGTACTGTGATGGGCACCAGAATGGCACCTTCTTATGCCAATCTTTTTATGGCTCGCTTAGAGGAGAAATTTCTTAAGTCAGAACCTTTGGCACCATTATTATGGCTGAGATATATTGATGGTATATTCGTGCTTTGGATCATGGCTCAGAATCTCTCGAGCAGTTCCTTACTAATCTTAACTCCAAGTTTTCAGTTATGTTCACTTCTTCTGTCTCTCCCAATACTGCTACGTTCCTAGATATTGATATTTCTTTATGCAATGCCTCTTTTCTTACGTCTGTGCACATTGAGCCTACCAGTTTACAACATCATCTTCATCCCTTGGTATGTCAAAAGAGTTATTCCTTTATCTCTTTCAATCCGTGTAAATCGTCTTTGTAACAACTTTTCATCTCTTGACAAGTATATTAAAAACCTAGCTCAAAAGTTCCAAGACCAAAATTATCCTTCCCCTCTTTTAAAATCCCGTATAACCTCAGCGCATAAAACTTTCCAATGCAAACCTAAAAATTCTAATAAGAACTTCATTAACCTCGTTATTACTTACGTGCCTGGAATTGAAAGCATCAGACCTATTTTGAAATAATGTCACATTACTTTGTTAATGCAAACATCTTTAAAAGAGTTTTCTAAATTTGTACCCCAACTTACTTTCAGAACACCCCCTGACCTTAAAAGTTTATTTCGCCGAAATTTATCCCCTCCGAATTTATCACGTCCCTTTGCTGGCTCATATCCTTGCCAACGCCCTAAATGTAAAACCTGTGCGCTAATTATGCCTTGCCATTCATTCCACAGCCCTAATTTATCCAGAGAATTTAACATTTCTTCATTTGTTACCTGTTCTTCCAAGAACTATCTTGTATGTTTTGCAAAGCATTTTATATTGACTTAACTTCTACTGTTGTTTCGCCACGTGTGAACAATCATAGACGTTCTGTTTAAACCAAGTCTCCCTTACCGGTTGCCCAACATGCCTTATCTCACTGTAAGGATTTTGATGATGCTTTTAATCGAACACTTATTGCTGCGTTACCTACACAATGCTCTGAAAGTTTACTCAGAGATAGAGAAATGGCAGCTATATACATAAAGCGCGTATACCACCTGGTTTAAATCTTACGTATTAACCCCCCCCCCCCGCACTCTCATTTCTAGTTTCATCTGTTCCCATGCATAACGTTACCTTCGATACTCAATATTTACTTTTATCACTTTTACTTGTCTAGCTTCATGCCATTGAAGTACTTCACGAGTTCGAAATATATCAATTTCAAGTGTGACTTTATCTAAGTGTTTTATCCTTTTCTGCTTTTATTATTATTGTTAATTTATATATATTAGGGTGGTAGTAAGAAATATGTTGTAAAATTAAGCTGTGGAAAAGATGGTGCAATTATAAAATATAAAATACCCCAAACGAGCTGACGAAGAGCTGTTTCGTTCACAGCTCCTAGGTGTCTATTGAGCAAAATGACCGTGTGTATCTAGCGGGGGAAAGTTGCGTGCAAACAGTGGCGCAGGTGTGATCCTCGAGAGCATACACCAGACAAGTTTATATCTAACTAAAAATAATAATAAAATCACGGAATATACTCTCTGGTCGCAGATAGCGAGTACACCAAGAGATTGAAGCGACCCGAGGTAAGAATTTATTTCCTTTTCTGCTGACCATTTTTCTTTGCGTGCAATAGTTGAAGTGTTGTTGTTTTTTTTTTTTCTATTCCTATATCCCTTTCTTCCCTAACTATCTAGTTTAAAGTTAGATATGGCCATTCATGTAATAAAACTTCCAAAACTGTAAGGTAAGTTCAATGAAATCCTATTCAGCAAATAACTTACGTTCAGAAAACAAAGAAATGAGCTTAAAGCTGATTGTAAAATTGTTGATCCGGAATCTAATGCCTCTGAAAGACATTACAGAATAAATAAAATTCGCAGTTCGTACTTTTTTTATATATAATTTGGTAATTTAATGTTTTGCATTATAAACGAGTATTCCTTGACTTTCACATGTAGTTAACTGTAAAAGCATTAATATTAACTTGTATTATATATATTTTGTGTAAAATAGATATAGCTATAATTTTCAGCATAAGGCCAGAGTTAAATCTGTGTTTTGTGTCCTCATTTGTCAAACAATGTCCTTCTTTTTGAAGCCTTTCGTCCTCTTTTTAATTGATGTGGATCTGGTTACTTTACTTAAATCACAAAAGCGTGCCTTAGCTACTTTGATCATTCATATCGGTCGCGAGGAGGTTTGCTGCAGTATATCCAAGTGGTCTGTTTGATAAATATACCTACACAGTGTTTAACAAATATAAAGTTGCTTGGTTAAGGTTAGGCACCTGACGAATGACTAAAGTAGCAGAGATAGAGGGTACAGAATCTGCTATATATGTGCAGAGAGAGAATTGTGGGAGCATATTCTGGCGTATTGCAAGGGAACGGAAGAATGAAGAAAGAGATATCCATCGGCTCCATTTATTAACGGAGGGAGAGGGCAGTGACACTGCTAGACTTTACTGGCAGATAGGAAGGAGGAGAGAGTAGTTAAAGTTTTAAACAATGTGAGACAGCTCAGATCGAAAGAGGCGGACAAGTCGAAAGGGAAACATGAATCACATTTATTTTTTGGAATTGCTTATACATATATGTGAAGGAGCATAAATTGTTTACTTTTATGCTATTTTCTTTTCTGTTTATTTTATATACGTATTTCTAAAAATATATTTACTATCTTTTTCTTTTTCCGTTTATTTACTTAATATATGTGTGTGTGTGTGTGTGTGTGTGTGTGTGTGTGTGTGTGTGCATATATTGTTTGTCTCTTAAGAGTTTAAATATTGGTTTGTGCAATTTAACACTTTTCCTAGTGTATTAGGAAAGCACGTACGGTCCCAGGACCCGTGCAACATGGATGAGTTGGATTTGTAACAAATATATTTTGTAAATAAATACACTACTACTACTACTACTACTACTACTACTACTACTACTACTACTACTACTACTACTACTACTACTAATATTACTACTATTACTACTACTACTATTACTATTACTACTACTATTACTATTACTACTACTACTATTACTCCTATTACTACTACTACTACTATTGCTATTACTACTACTATTACTGTTACTGCTACTATTATTACTACCATTACTACTACTATTACTACTTTACTACTATTATATTACTACTACTACTACCACCACCACTACTACTACTACTACTACTACTACTACTACTACTACTACTACTACTACTACTACTACTATTACTACTTTACTACTATTATATTACTACTACTACTACTACTACTACTACTACCACCACCATTACCACCACCACTACTACTACTATTACTACTGCTACTACTACTACTGCTACTACTACTGCTACTACTACTACTACTACTACTACTACTACTACTACTACTACTACTACTACTACTACTACTTGTTTCGGAATTAATTGACGATACTTTCTCACAATTCGATCAACAAAGAGTTTGGGCACCACCCACTGCAGTCTTCCGCTATGGGTGGCTGTGGCTGTTAAGGCGCGGACTCGTAAGCGAGAGGTCTAAGTTTCAATTACCACCAGGATCGCTCTCCCTGACTGAGGTTTCTTCCTCATAAATGGAAAATAAACTTAGGCCTGGAACGTTTCCTTCCTTTAAAAAAAAAATTGTTCCCAGTTTATCATTTCACGCATGTATCATCAATGTCCACCCCTGTTAATGACTCAGAAGTAAAAATGGGCATTAAACAGCATTAAAAGAACTGAAGTATAATAAATCAAAGGACTTGAATGTGCCCAATCAAATAAGTTCAATAAGCGCATTCATTATATGTGACGAATTGTAGAAACTTATACACACAGTTTCAGGAACTTCAGGGCGTGTTCGGAATATTTTTCATTTTAAATTAGAGAGATACATGTCTAAAGTTTTGCTCTGTATTATGAGAATTTTTTCCATTTAGTAACGAGGAATAGAATGCAGCAAGTCAACATACCATATACTGAAATTCCTGAACTCTGCTGCAGCTTGTTAAATCTAAGAGAAAACGTGTAGAGACGATAAATAATAATCAGAAGGAACCACAGAAAGCACGTATCTCTTAAATTAATGAAAATACACTCGATGAGTTAATTGAAAACTTACTATTATGTTCATTGTGCTTTTCTTTGTAAGCATCCGCAATGCAAAAGTACCAAATAAATATTACACGCTCGGAGATTATATTATGAACTTATTTAGTGGAGTGCAGGACTATGCAATTGGCAACCCCCACTTATCGCAACACTATGGAACAAAACGCTAAATATTTGCGGATCACAACTTTTTCCTGCAATTTGCATAACAATATTTCTCCAATACACATTCCTAAAGTTCTGAATAAAAACTAATGGTGCTTATGATATCTGTCTTTCATAAATTATACTGAGGCAGCCAAAGTTTTAAAAAGTTTAAAGACAGCGTAATTGTTATTATAATTTAGTTCTCTTTCAAATTTACTTTTAAACATATTTTATTATTTCATGAATAATTGTACACATATTGAACTGTTTAAAACTCTTATATATGCTGGAGTAGTATAACTATTAAAGGTAAATTTTTATGTCTTATTATGTCAAGTAATTACAAATGTTCACATTTACACGTTTATCAGTTCATTGTTCTTGGAAACTATAATAAGGAAGGCTAAAAGGTGTGTTTTAAAGTTACAATGTATAGTCAACGAATGACAGTTTTGTATATTATTTAAAATACGAATATATGCCATGTACAAACAACAACCTACAATGTTATAATAAGCTGTCAATCTGTATTTGTAAACAAAATGGTTTCTTGCACCCTTTTATTACTGAAAAAATATTCTGATGTCTCTTTATTAAATATTTTTTCATATTGTAAAACAAAAAACCACTCTCTGAGAACATATTTGCAGTTTTCTGTCATTATGCAATAAAAAGTTATTCTCATGAATTTCGAATTAAAGCTCATATAGGCTCGCCTGAACATACAAGAATTATTTTAAAATGGTCGCAAATTTTGTAAAAACGAAGGATGCGATATTCACTAAAAAAGCAAACAAAAAATGGGGCTATGGAAATAGATTACGGCACATATATTTCTCTTGCTGTCTGTGCCAAGATATGGACATCTCTCATTGTCAGAATGCATGAAGGAGTCTTTATGCTACAATGTGGCTCTACAAAAAAGTAAACCTTCCGAAAGTAAATTAAACATATATAGTGTGTCCGGTAGAAGCGCTACCAATTAGAAATGTGAATATCTCTTCTCTCAGATAACTTAGAAATGTGACTTTCATCTTACCTTATATAGAAACTCTCCAAGTTTTGTAACAATGAAAATTATGATGCTAGTGCTCCTGCGCGTGGTATGACACACATAGAGTTTTGTGAAATGGCATAATCAGAAGTCAAAGCACACCAAATGTTAACTTAGGACTATCACGTTCGTATTCCATGACGTCATGTGGGTTTTCTTCTCTCTATATTCTACAGTTAAGCTGGTGCACTGTACCGACGTGTGAAAGGTAGTTCATCTGAGAATACATGATTAATGAATCGATTGTCATCATCAATATAAGATAACAATGAATTGGCGAACTTGGCCCGTCTAGATTTACCATTTAACTGCAGCTTCTGCACAATTTAGATTTTGTATGCTCTAAGGCGTAATCTCATATGGACATTATCAATGGACTTTGGAATACCCAGATCTGAACAAGCCCGTCCAATTGTTTTCTACGGGTTGTACTAAAATGCTTTCCTAACATTTTCAACTTTAGCTGCAGACAACCCCCCCCCTTCCCGCTTCCCTTCTTTCTTAACGCAGAACCTAACAGTTGTTATGCCATTTCACAATAGTATGACGCTCTGGAGCATTTGCCTACTCGTTCCTAAATTTTTTTGCACGCAGTTAGGAACTTTAAAAATTGCTAACCGATAACAATAATTCTACTGAACTGTAAATTCCGCCATTTTAGCTCTATGCATTGTACTACACGCAGGTGCACTAGCGTCATAATGTTCATTGGTACAAAACTTGCAGAATTTCTATACAAGATAAGATGCATTTCATATTTCTAACTTAACTAAGTAAGGAGATTACATTTCTTATTGGTAGTGATTCTGTCGAACATACTATATGTAAATCAATATTGTTAATTACAAATTTCCAATGTGAAAACAATTATTTATACATATTTCATAATTTTATGAGAATTACTAAACACTGTTATAGAAAAAAGACAAATCTATAGTTTAATTTAAGCTGAATTATCTCAATGAATTAGATATACGCACTCCTCCAAAATATCTCACAAATGCACATCAAGGAATCTAAGATCAAATTATGAATAAAAGAAATGTTCTTGTTTTCTGAAATCCAGTCATCCTGGAAAGGGCTATGGGATATGTGAAGTGCGATGTATGGGATAATACGATATTTTTGCAACCACTGTCCGGGGATTGTGGCTACGGGTAATTGCGATATTTTCATATTATGATTTCAACAATTCGTTCTTAATTACTTTAATTTACATTTTCCTTTTTGTTTCTTTTTAAAATTCATATATGTATGTATAGTGATACAAATTCTATCATAATTTCATATTTAGTCAACTGCAGTAGTTATATTTAGAATTTCTGAACGTGGGCTAAATCAATATATATATATATATATATATATATATATATGGTTTAATTCACCTGCTTCTTCATTACATTTATATATACTATGCAATGTTTGATAGTTGTGCGTCCATTTTTCTGCATTTCTAGATTTTTATTTGCATCTACACTTTATGTTGATTAGGTTAGGTTAGGTTAGGTTAGGTTAGGCTGAAGTGTGCCAGTGTAAGAAACAAGTAACAATCGTAAAGAAGGCGATTTGATTGGTGGTGACATCTTGTGACAAATTTTTAAAATAATCTCTATTAATAAAAGATCGCAATTGTCTCTGGCCAAACTGCCCGATATTTGTAAGCAAAAAGAAAGATTTGTATAAACATATTTCAAATCTATAAGAAAATTATATACTCATGAAACTTGGCACTAAATGGTTACTTTATTTGTGTAATGAGAACGCAATACAGTCAGCTGGCCTTTCAAACCCAAGAAACGCCATTTGTTTGTCTTATCTATCCAATGTGATAATTTCGGCAAAGTTAGATGTTGCAAAGAAAATCTTCATTTTAGAACACATGAGTTTAAGTACAGGAGCGTTTGATTTAAATATCATGTTTGCAAACGGCGATAACCGGTACTAGGTAGAAATAACAACCACTCTGCATCATTCGCTGAACCGACGTTCTCAACAAAATTTTCTGTGGCTATTCTCATTGACTTTTCTTAGAAGTGTGCGAAAACTTCTCGGATATCATAACCATGTATATGTCGTTGTTGATGCTTTCTTCTTTCTTATTTGCATTAATGCACAAGTGAGTCAGATCAGAATAATGCAGTACGCTTTGTTCTGGATCTTTCACGGTTTTGTCTCCCGTAAACGACGGCAGCTGACGGTACAGCAGTCAGAGCGGTAACTTCCGCCGAAATGAATGTAATTTCCCCGCAACCAATTCAAGTTCTCGCAATTACAATAAAATAAAATGAGCATGTATCTTATGACAGGAAATGTTGGAAATGCATTTTTGACATGTTTTTGGAAAATTGTCCTTCATGTGTATCAGTTCATCTTCCGAAATTAAGTCAATTTAAACTAGAAAGCATACAAGTTCACTGATGTCCGCAAATTGCATGCATGAGATCCTGATATTCGGTTAAATTTATGCAATTGAGTATTACGGAACATTAATGATAATGCAATTAAGAGTATTTACTGTTGAAGCATAGTCCCATTTACGTGATCATGTTTCGACGCAAAATAAGAGGTATAGGAGTACAGATAGACCCTGATTTTTTATACGAAAGCCCCTTGCATGATACGAGAAAATCGGTGTATGGAAAAATATTTCATACATCTCCTAAGTACTTATTTTCGTTGTAATTGTGGTTTAATTTGCAAGAAATTGAATCAGTTGCGCGAATATCATATCCGCTTCATGGGAGCTACAGCTCTGGATGCCGGTCAGGCAACTACCTTGAAACGGGCGACAAAATCACGAAAGACCCTATACAGTTTTATGAAATCTGAAAATGTATAATAAATATTTACTTTAGTTGCCTTAACTAATAAAGAGACATCTCTGACTAATTTCCTCTCTTTTTGAGAGATAGTTATGCATTCGCTATGCCCGCGCTGAGCATTTTTCAACAGATGTCTGTCCAGATAAATATGAAGCTCTTATTGCACTATGGATGTTGGTCCTGGTGGTGTAGCGGTAACCATACTTTCTTTCTAAACCCAAGATCGCCGTTCAAACCCGGCCAGGATCGATGGATTTTTTTCGGGCGTAAAAATCTAAGTGTGGCTTCCTTCGGAAGGGAAGTAAAGCCGTGGATCCCGTGTCGTACATTTACGGCACGAAAAAATCCTCAAGACTGAAAAAAAGAGGCCTCTGAGCAAAATTTGTCGGCCGTTTCACGCCCTAAATTGCATAGGACGCTGATGATCTGAGATGTTAAAGAACGTCCATAAATAAACCAAATCAATAAGCATTATGGATGGGCATAGGAGGTTACCTCAGTACTTGAACCTTGCTCACGGCTGGCCCTTTGCGCCTAAGCACCCAATGGGGGCACCTCCGGTTGAAAGGGGTGCGGTGAGGCAGACCCCAGGCGGCCAGGATCTACGGGCGGTGACTGCGCGGAAGCAGATAGAATCCCTAATGTTATCAGATAGAACATCCACGCTGATAGAGCTCCTACCGCTAGTTATACGAGCCCCTCGGAAAGTCGTTTTCATTCTTCTGTACTTTTCGATAAACTTTGTTCTACTCTTAAGATTTAACACATTTGTAATGAAGTGGCCATCTTTATTGTTTGCTTGACAAGGTAGCATCAATGCGTTTACATTGATATGCATTGTTCTAAAATATAACAAATAAATGTACATAATTGTATGTTTTGCTTAATGCCTTAATTTTCCATTTTATATTTGAATGAATTGTATTCGAAGCACCGATATTATCAAGTACTTATTTTCAAGAAATTATCGTGATAAATCTCTTCAGCTCGACTTCATTGATTCAAAAAACAACCACTCTCCAACCAAAGGAAAGAATCTACGGGACGAAATAATTGATGTTTCACTAGTTATTTTAAACTCTTTAGCAAACTTTCGAACAACTCATTTACTCCTGTCGAATTGAATGCTCACTGCGGTGTAAAACACTGAATATGGATTGAAAATAAGTTTCTTATGTCTGTTACTGTATTAATATAGCAATCTGTAATAAAATTACACAATTACTTTGCTCCTTGGAACGTATTTAAAAGAACTGGAATTGTTTTTAATTAAATTTTTCTGGAGCTGGCTTTATGTTATACTCACTTTTAATTCAGGTGGAGAAGTAATTGTAAATATTTGTCTATAATGATATGCGCGACTGCAGATCTCATGTGAATGTAAGTGAATACAATAAGGCTTGAATGTCAACTGTTTTAATGTTAATGGTGTATAATTTTGTTGTGAATTAAACACATATACAGAAAGCATTATTCTTACAAAGCTGTGCGAAAGTCAATATCAAATATTATAACATGGTTTTTATGGCATTGTATGTTAAATAAAACAACTTTAATTATACTGTGCTTGGAAGAGTATTTAATTATTAATCCCTCCAAATTCAGAAATGAAAGCGTAAGTTGTGCAAAAGGGGTATTGAAATGTACGCTATCTCTTAAGCAGCTGGTTCTAAATAAATATTATGTAAAAACCGGAGGCCTATATAAGCAGATTTTCATTATATTTAATTGTCACAATAAAGTTAAGTAGAAAAGTGCATGTAAAATATTTATAATACAGTGTGATCAGTTATGTTTTCCCCCGGGGGAGGGGTTTTTCCTATAAGCAAGCCCCCAATCGTTTTTCGCGCCGTGGAAGGGGTAGAGAGTCTGCTTGCTTTCGTTGACCTTTCTGCCTGTCCCAGTCATAGCGCAGCTGTTCCCGGGTGTGCGTTGTGTTGTTTGTTTCTTAATTCACCAGTATAGATAAAGTGTATTATGCCTCGTTGTTTACAGGGAAATAGTTTATCTTTATGTACGATTCTTAAGTGTTAACTCAGCTCGTGAAATTCGAAGACTGTTTCAAGCAAGATTCCCGGGTGTAGACGCTCCTGGTTGTAAAACGGTTTCCATAATCTGTATAATAAATTTCAGAAAATTGGAAGTGTCGCAGCGTAGATTTCTTGTCACTGGTAATCGTTTAAAAACTTTCCCTAGAAAAAGCTCTTCGCCGTCTTGCACAACAAGGGAGAATTCCATATGGGTCTGTGCAAAATGCTACTAACATTTAACAGATTGCGATTATTATCTCTGGGGTAAATTAAAAATACCGTTTACAAGACGCACCGTCCAAGAAAGCAAAAATAATATTCGTCAGGAAATCTCAAAGTGAACTGCAACCAATGATGAATACTTTCCTTAAGAGATAGCAAAAACGTGTGGAGAATGAAGGCAGGCAGTTTCAGCACCTCATTTGATAATTTGATAAGTAATGAGCTTCTTAAATTGGTTTGTGTATTGTAGCATGGTTAGTTTGTTTTATTGTTTTACCCTCACCGAAACCCAGCTGGCCGGTTAACTGGCTAACGAGCGGCGCTCTCGCCCATAAGCAAAACATTCCGGGAGAAAACAAAACTGATCTCACTGTGCAATAACTATAAAAATAAAGCAAAAGCGTAGGTTACATATAAACAACATTATACAAAGAGCCTTTTAAAATGCTGATACAAAATCACGTTGAATCTTTTATTTTGTTTACCACAACAATTAATTGTTGTGTTATCACTTTGTTCTCTTGTTTCGTCTAGTAGACATGCCGGCCTTCAGTAATGAAGAAAAATAGACATTATTTTAATTTATGGTGAATGTCACAAATGCAGCCACAGCTGTGATATTGTGCGCTTAAAACGCTAACCAGATCGACGTTGCCCTTCAGCTCGTACCATTGCCAACATCTGCAGAAATCTCGTAGAAACAGTAGCTGGGCTTCCAGAAAGCGTCAACGGGCAAACACAACTTACGGAAACGAAATAGCTGTTCTGGCTGCTATAGCTCACAATCTGCAGGTGGGTGTTCGATAGATTGAACGCAGTTCTGGAATAAACCGCAGTAGTGTGTGGGAAATTTTGCAAAGGCATAAGTTTCATCCCTATCATATGTCACTGCTCCAAGAACTGTATGAAAATGAATTTGAAGTCTGTTTTGCATTCTTTCGCTTTGTACTTCAGGTATTCCTAGCTAATATTTTATTTACGGATGAAGTTTCATTCACAAATAATGGTAATGTGAATTTGAGGAATTACGTTCAAAATAGGTTGTCACCAAGGACAGTGAAGTGTCGTGTTTGGTGCGGTATCATTAGCAACCGTATTGTAAGTAGGAACGTTAAACGAACGGCGATACGCATCGTTTCTGCAAGACTCTCAACTCCTTATGGAGGACGTGGAATTGGAAACGTGTCTATTAATGTGGTTGTAGCATGACGGATGATCCGCACAATTCGCACATGTTCCTATGGAAGTTGTGGATACAAAGTTTCCAAATCGGTGGATAGAACGAGGTGGTCCTGTGAGTTGACCATCTCGGTCCCCCGGCTTGACGCTATTAGACTGTTTTCTCTTGGACGCAGTGAATGATGATGTATCAGGAATTTCTAAAGACACTAGAGAATGTGAAATAGCCGCAATATCTGTAGAAACACTACAATCTATGCAACGCCCGTTTGTTCGCCGTCTTCACAAGTGTATTGATGCAAACGATGGTCACTTTGAACATCTGCTGAAACTACTAATTTATTTATGAGTGTTTTCTGTGCTAGATATAATTTACAAACATGAAGTTTCTTTGGGCTATAGACCACTAGTAATTTTTAAGAGAAGTAAAAATAACTGGGCTTACTCTTCATTTTGCTAGAAAAAACATATATGTTTCATTAAAAAAATATAACTTTGAGTTGAAAGCTTTTTTTTTTTCCCCCTATATTGTGCATTACCTACCATTGTGTGAGCCCCTGACATGGGTACATTCCAGCGCAACAGAATTTTTACATTTTATTTCATTTCGAAAACATTTGAGGTGGCAGAGTTAAATGAAACACTCGGTATATTCACTTAAATTACCTGGCTGATAATTATGATAGCTTCATGGCTAATTACATAGTGCATGATACACAGAACTAATTTATATAGGCCAGCAAACTCAAAACTCTTCCAGAAGAGCTGTTATTATTCTGTAGTGCAAATATATAATAACCTTCCAACATATTTAAAATTGCTACATTACCAACGGAACCGCACTGTGTTAAAAACTTTAATATTAGTATTAAATAACTTCAGTGTATAGCCTTATTGCTTTAATATTGACTTTCTTTTGTTGTTTGACGTTCTACATCTTGGAATATCATTCAATATGGGATCTACAAAGCAAGATTCATTACTTATCACTACATTTCTCTCATGTAAAGTATGAAAATATATTTCATGAATATGGGTCCGGAAATACTTTTTCCCTTTGTTAAATCTCTTTTTCTGCATCTCTTCTTACATTGTTTAATGGGCAAGCTGCTTATTCTGTTTTTGTATGGAATAGCATTATAGCTGTAGTATAATAATAGTCAGTTACAGATATTGGCATTATACTCTGAGGATTGGAATAGGTTTGGCTCACACCATATGCGAGTATTACACAAAATGGTGGCGATCGAGGGTCAAGCATGTTGCTGCTCTTAAGCTCATGGATTTGTTTATTTGGTTCGTTACAGTTGAAGTTAATAAACATTAATACGCATTAGTTCTTTGTTTTTTATTAAGTTAATGTTTATTGTGTGAACTGCACTGCCACCTTTAAATTTCCTAAAAAGCAGTCATTTAAGGAAGAGTGACTAAAAAGTATATACCGTGTAAATTTTGAAGTTAATGATAAAACTGTAATGTGTATTAAACATTTCCAGCCAAAATTTGTGACCCTGGGCAATTTTCCCTAATCTATCATCATATGTGATAGTAAGGCTTAGCAATGAAAGGAAAGATCAGGAATAACGTGTAAAGCGGGTTTCGGCGCGAGATGAGAGTTTTAATGAATTGTTTGAACAGGATTTTTTAACATGTTTCGATTCCTTAGCAAGTGAAATCAAGAAAAGATATGTACATCCATTTATTAATATTGCCAAGGAAGAGCATGTCCTTTTCGTTAAAGTAGATTTATGATAAATATGAAGCAGTTCCATCTACTTCCATTAAGTTTAAGATGTTCAATAATTTGGAGATAGTTGTATTTATTAAATGTTTGTGCTTGCCTGTAGAGAAATTTTTTGCTAATTATAATAATAGTAATATCTGGCTCATTAAAAAGGTGGCTTTATTAATAATCATTGTCAAGGATAGTTTACAACCAGATCATGCTTTGGATATAGAGAAAACAGATAAAATAAATTATGCATTAATACAATTGAAGCTTTCTTATAAAAAACAAATTACATACACAGCAGAGCTCTTGATATGGATTGTGATGTTTTCTTACACATATTGTATTTTTCATTACACTTTCTTTTCCAAGAGTTTGATAAAAAATGTTTTCTCTACTTGTAGAGAGCATTGTAATTAGATATAAATGACTAACCATTTTATACTTGTGTAGCTTTACAAAGTGAAAAGTCAAATCTGTATATAGATGCATGTGCATCCATTAATTTTGTACTGCAGTAAATTTGCTTAAAATGATTTTTATGTATGTTGTACTAATGAAAAACACTTGATTAAGTTATAATTAATTTACGTTGTTGGTGTTATAATTATTGTTCTTATTATTTAATTACTTATTGCACTGCAGTAAACGGTACAAAGCAGAAGTTTTTTACATGAATGATTTTATGTAAGCCGAATTCATATTATTTTATGTTTCGTTTACTCGTGAAAAATGTTGTTTGTAAAAAAAATTTAAGATTTTTAAAAACCATGGATTTCTAATAATACGAATAGATAATGTCAACTTGTAAACATAATACTGCTTAAAATTCTGTTTGTTATTGGCAGTAGTTGGGCGACGCCCACGCCATTTTTTTTTTTTTTTTTTTTTTTTTTGAATCTGTCTTGGATGATAGCAGATATAGTCAGCGAGCTTGTTGAGGTGTCGAGCATCATGATTTCGAAAGAATATACCGACGTGCTGGAAGGTTTACGCTGAGAAAATGCCGCCCTTTAATCATGAGCACAATAACAACAGAGAGCACACTTCAAAATTAATGAAAGAATGGTTTGCGAGCCATTCTGAAATTCTTCCCACCGAATAATCGAATACGACATGGCCCACAGAACACATATGGGTCATTATAGTTCGTGATTGGGACAACAGGGAAGAAAGAAAAGTTCTGAGAAATGAAGTAAAAAACAGTAATGGAAAGCACCAGAAGGCGTTCTACATTTGCTTCCACTCTGGTCAGTCTATATCTCGACGAAATAATGCTGTTACAGCGGAGGGTGCTGAATTGGATTTTGAAGTTAACATTATTTTTATGTGAAAAAGTCTGTTTATCTTTTTTTTTTATACACTATTACCGCAACTTTCACACTTATTTTCCCTTCCGTCTTTATCCTAGTTAAGGAATATTTTTCCTTAGCTGGGGCTGTCGGTCCTTGTGGTGCAGTAGTAAGCATACTTGCCTCCTAAACCCAAGATTGCGGTTTCAAACCCGGCCAGGATCGATGGATTTTTTCGGGCGTAAAAATCCTAAGCATGGCTTCCTTTGGAAGAGAAGTAAAGCTGTGGATCTCATGCCGTATATTTACGGCATGTAAAACAACCTCAAGCCTCTGAGCAAAATGTATCAGCCGTTTCACGCCCTGAATTGAATGGGACGCTGATGACCTCTGAGATGTTAAAGAGCGTCCATAAATAAACCATGTCATCATCATTCGTTGAGGCCTTAAGATACAAGGTTGCATTGAAAGCTTTGTTCTGTTACTACATACATGTAGCGGAAAACAATATTAACCTTATACAATTGCTCCTTCGAGTAAAATAGGCACAAGTTTAAGTTCTGTTGTGTTCCTTTATCCATCCTTTCTTTTTGGTTTTAGTGTACAATCATGAAGTACAAGAGAGAGCAAAATGTTGCTCTCAGTTACTTTCGCTCAATAATAAGCACTAAAAATTATAAATTCATTGACTAATAATTAATTAATTAATTAATCAATAAATTATTTAAACTTGTTACGAAATACAATGTTTTAAATATAAAGTATCTCTCGTTCAAAGCGCAACATGGGTTATGGGGCCTCCCACAAAAATGGCGACAGAGGAATTTTGTTGCCATGTTATTTCATTTCAGCATCGTGAAATCCACCAGAATGTGCTATTTTCTTTCAATGAGAAATTTGATACTGACAAGTCTCATTACATTGGAAGAAAATGCTGGTAGAAAAACTTTATTATTCTTTAACTTATTGTCACAAAAAGAAATCGCAAGAAATCAGATCAACTGACGCTATCGCCGTGGCAACCGTCGTACGTCCAGGGTGATAGTAGTTCTTTATTCATACAATTGCGAACTGCATTATTAACTATTATATTATAGAGTTTATATTATTGCTGGGTGTTTTTATAGCTGACGCTTCAACCAGTGTAAACATGTCCGGATATGATAACCCAATCACCGAAAACGGCCAATAATACTCGAAATTGCACAAAATGCATTGATTTTGGGAAAATCTTGAAAATATTGCACGTAGGCATGCAAGATTTCACTTCCTCACGTTCTTCTATTATAGTGGTTTACTCTACCGTGGAAGGTATGCTAATTGCTTAATATCTGCTAGTATTTCCTGGAAGTGATAGCAGAAGGCGAAGGTGTCAGAGCTTGAAGTTGTAAACTACATGGTTTAGCTGAATAATTGTCCAAATAGTTCTTTGTGGCATCCCAAAATAGTTTGGGTACTGCGTAGTTTGGGTACTGCGTAGTTTGGGTACTGCGTAGTTTGGGTACTGCGTCGGTAACATCTCTCACATTCCATAACAGTTGTCAAGTGGATGGGCGACTTGTTGATATTTTCTTGTACAGACAGTCAAGAGTGTTCAAACTATGTGTACCGTTCACGAATTAGCTTATCTGACGGTGATCTCTTCTTACACTGTGCTCGAAAGCGACAGTGAAAAGAGATTACATATTTGCCTGCCTGAAATTCTATCTTGCTGATGTCACATTTTACTAAATGCATTAAATTAGCCAATGAAGCACAAAACATTTCCGGAGTTTTTCCATTTCACTGTGGAAGTTTGGCCAAATTGGGCTATTGGTCAATTTGTGCTAATTCTTTTGAAACTTCGGATATTTTTTAGGCCAGCCCAATTTCGTACATATTTCTTTTTACAAGAAACAAGGAGAGATGGGGAATTCTTTGAAATTCCACTCAAATTTCTTGTATTAAATTAATGTCTTAATGTTTATACATAAATGAATTAAAATGTTATAATAGAGGGAAACAACTAAATTATACACGAATTTAATTAACGTTTGAATGCAGAATTCAGGCCACGAACGAAAACAAATATTACATAATGAATATATCCTTTGTTGATGTAGCAATATCAACATAATATCTTCATTGAATGGAATATCTGATATCTAATACGGACAACATAAATTCATTCAAATTTAGGAACATTTCTTTCATTATAATGAGAACTTTTAACAGCATTTAAATGTGAAGAAAAAATGTAAAAGGAATTATTGAATACAACAAAATAGATATTACAATGCTCTTTGGTATATACATGAGCTCAGTCTCATGTTCGTTATTACGCCAAAGTTAGAAACGCTTTGTTTAAGTGCTAGGCGAAGCAGGGTGCTGTAGCCCTGATACTACCTAATAAAGGCGCAAAGTCGAGCAGCGCAGTGTAGTTCATTCTGTTTTAAATTGCGATTTTTTTTTATTGATTTATTTATGGACGTTCTTTAACATCTCAGGTCATCAGCGTCCCATTCAACTCAGTGCGTGCTACGGTCGGCAAATTTTGCTCAGAGGCCTCTCTTTCAGGCTTGAGGTTATTTTTCGTGCCGTAAATGTACGACATGGGTTCCACGGCTTTACTTCCCTTCCGAAGGCAATCATACTTAGGATTTTTAAATCCATCGGTCCTGGCCGGGTTCGAACCCCCGATCTTGGGTATAAGAGGCAAGTATGGTAACCACTACACCACCAGGACCGACACTGCGAATTTGGACCTACTAAGAAGCTAATGCTTCTTTGTGTGCAGGCAATGTTTTTATTACTAAATAGTGCAAGGGGGCCTATGACTTTCCATTTACAAGACCATGAATGGAACAAGAAAGTGCGGTACCATTTTTCCCTATTCGAAGAGGTTTTCGAGAAAATGAAGCGAATTTGTTGCCTTTAAACATACTTTTTACATGGTATATTGAAATTTGGAGCGTTTTTATTTATTTTTTATTTTATTATTACTTTTTATAAGAACACTGGCAAGATAAAGTCCTCCTCCTCCTACATTTTAACATTTGTTTTGCAGTATAGTGTTTTATAATTTCTTAAGTATTTCAAAGAATATTTCCTGCATAAATTGCAGCGTCATAACGTGACAGTACTACATATCTAAGAATTATGTTGCTAGTGTTCGTATGTCGTGAACAGCTCTTTAACTGTGTTTATGTTTTAATGGTTTATTTCAATTGTTTATCACTAAATGTGAAACAAACGACTTCAGTCTCTACAAGAGGGCAGAGTTTAGTAATGCAGAATGTCTTGAGGTTTTACTAATTTATCGAAATGCAGCTGATGCAGCACAGACCTAGTGAGATATGTTTCCAAAAAGAATATCTTCTTATCACAAAAGTTTCATTGACCTTTATTAGAGAGTTCTGGGTACTGGAAGTTAATACCGCGTTATGAAAGAGTTGATCAGAGGAACATCAGAGAAGAAAGTAGTACTGCGATTTATGAGAGAAGACCCCGTATAGCACATAATGTGTGCTGTAGGGGTGTCTCACTGGACTGTTCGCAAACTTTAATTTGCCTTTTATGTTATTTAATACAATGATTTGATAAGTAACTTAGTTTGATATTATTTAAGAGAACAAATTCATTCTTACAATGTGCTTTATTTTTCGACATAGTTCTCTAGAAATTCAACACACTTGATCCAACTTTTCCCCAGGCTCGTGGATGTGGGTTTCTTCGAGGTCCTCAAAATATTCGTTTACCTCCGTATGATTTCCTCATTCGACTTAAAGTTGTGTCCAGTCAATAAAAATTTAAACCGCCACGGCTGGCCGAGGTCGTTAAGGCGCATACTCGCATACTCGTGAGCGGAAGGTCTGCCAGGACCGTCCTTCCTGACTAAGGTTTTTTCCAGGATTTCCTCAGTCCTCATAATTGACAAATGCCGGGGAGGTACCCTAAACTTAGGCCTGGAACGTTTCCCTCTCCCAATTCATCATTTCATCTCATGTATCACCGATGTTTACAGCCTGTGGTGCCTGTGTGAAAACGGGCGTTAAACAAAATAGGAAAAATTTAAGTTTCGGGAAAAAAAAGTAATCCGAGGCAGTGAGGTCAGTAGAATATTGCGAATGCAGAAGCATTTCAAATCCATAGTTCGGTCAGTTTGTCTGAACGACTCGAAATGAATGCTACGATCCAATATCATTTCATCGACATTTCGTCCATAGTCACAAAACGCTGTAAAAATCGGTTTGATTTTTCTGAAACATTTTCAAACAGTCTGCTGATGTTCGCATGCGATTTCGCCTTTGCTCCGGATTGAGCAGATCTTGCGCAAAGTTTTACTTGTGTAATTCATTATGCAAACGTTTATTTGAGATTCCCTGCGCTAGCTTGCGCATTTTCACTCGTCTGTCAGACAAAACAATATCATGAACTTTATCGATGATATCTGAACTCATAGTTAATTTTGGAGCTCCAGAACGTGGTGCGTCTTCGATATTTATTTTGCCACACTTGCACTCATTTACCCAAAGTAGAACGGTATAATAGAAAGAGCATGCGTCGTAGGCAAAATTCTTTCATGAATATTTTACTGCTTTTCTTTTCAGAAAAAAGAATTTAATTTTACTGCTTTTCTTTTCATAAAAAAAGAATTTAATCACAACACGATTTCAGCCTTATCTATTTTTCATTGCTACTCGAAATGATTGCGTTTAACCGCCAAAAATTGAATTCACACCAGAATGACTGAGCGTAGAATATTGATACAAAGCCACGAACTTGGTAATTATTCCGAATAGTTCATCCAGCACTTAGGTTCTTGTTGCACTCACTTATTTTGCTTACCATGACTAGTTGCTATGATTTCTGCGGCTAGATGACACTACACATGTTTGCTAGAGTTAAAGGAGATTTGCCTCCACTACAACGATTTATCTGCTAACATAGTAACATACAATCAGCTATCATTTATATTTAAGAAAAGGAGGCGAGCATAGGCCGTTCGCCGCAGCAAACCACTGGGTCCACCGGTTTCTAGGATTTAGCCAAGGTTAGGGTTAATGTGTATAAATAAATTAATTGCAAATTTCGTTTTTTTTTTTTTTTTTTTTTTCAATTTCCGCTAAAATGCACTAGAATCCAAGTTATATACCCTGGAGTTATGACGGCATATACAAATGTTGCTGTTGCTCTGTATTACTTATCAAACCACTCTGTGCGTCTACGTAAGTATATTTTAATAAGTCCAATAAATAATATGATTTCTAGTTTTATGTTTGTCTAATTTGCACACTGAATAGTTGCTTAATACTTATGTAATGTCGACAGAACTTGCTAACAACTTTAAAAGTGCCTGCAGCTGCAATAAGAAATATGTAGTGCATTGCAAGAGTCGCAAAATAAAGCGAATGAGCTGCAATTCCCTCCTCCCCGCATTAAATGCTTCCTAGCCTTTTCTTCGTGCGCATTTCCCCTTCCTCATTTATATGGCAATTGTCAACAAGGAATGAACTATGGCGGACATGTACATAAATGCAGCAGAGGCAGGTTTTCATTTCAATACAGATAAATACATTGCAAATACCTATTCATTTAAAAATTTTCAGCGGCATTAATCTCTTCTCTTCATTGCACTTTTTAAACGAGTTTTGTGTATATTTCTCTGTTGTAATTTTCTGAATTCCTCTATATTTTACACTTCTCCATTATTTTATGTAAATCTAACTCTCAAGCAGATAGTATATGCATTATTGTATCGGATTTTTTTTTGTATTCAAATCTTAACAATGGTATACATAAAAAATTTCCATAACTATTTTACTCCCATTATCAAAATAAGAACACATGCTGGGTACTATGAAAAAGGTGGGCGGCAAATTTACAGACTCTTTCCAAATGTATTTTGAGTGTTTCATCACCTGATTATGCCCTGAACTACAGTATATCGTCAAAATCAGTATTCGATTTTAGTTACATTTTTAAAGGTAAAACATGCAACTGCAAAACAGTTGATATGAAACTATTAATTTTAGTTTGGTGTAATTTTTCAGTATTTTTCTTTTTCAGGCTCTTCTAAACATTTAATTTTATTTTCTATGATATGACATTAAAAATTTGTTTTACTTTCCGCTACATTTTAATGTCATTCAGAATTTACATACGATATTGTAGATTAATCCCTCCGTCGTATTGCGAGTTTCGCTAATAACTGTGTTCGCTGCAATAAAACATGGATATTTAATGGCTGTATATAAAGGCGTGGTGAGAAAAGCATGATGATTTCCTTTACATACTGCATTCCACATAGAAGTTTCATATACCATAACGTAATCTGTAGCTGAAATTCAAAGTGGTTTAGAATAAATTTCCTTGTATTTTTCACGGATCTGCAAAAGAGTTATATAAATGTGTCACCATTCCTTTAGTGCCCAGACACGATCACCATATTTAAGTTCTTGCACTACAGCAAACTTATATGTTTTAAATTAAGTAATTTCATGGCTATGCTTATAAAACAGCTAATTTAGATTGCTGAGCAAGACGCAAAAGACGGGAAATTTAAAGACAATGCCCTATGTCATGGAGAATTTCTCTAATGAGCACTGTGCATCATAATCTTCCTTTCTTATCACTAAAACTCCCAGTTTCCCGAAAATTAACTAATTTAAGAATCGTAACACGACTCTGAACTCGATCCTGAGGGAACTATTCTTCGAATAATGTCCTGACAGCAGCAGTCGATTCTGTACGCACATACATCGTAAAAAACTGTTGGAATAGAATACTTAGCTCTATTATTGGCCATAGCTTTCTTAGTGTACTACAATACATGTGCCATTTTACGGGTATGTACAAATCTTTAAATTGGTTCTATTTTTTGTAATATTATTAGCCTGCACCTCCAGTGTGAAATTGCAGTTTGGTAAAGAGCGGACTCGAGAGCCATGAGTACGGGCTGAGTGACCAGTGCAGCCGTTCCCCCCTCCGCCATGCATGTGAAACTGCTCACCCAATAGTTTACACGACACATCTTATAAATTCTTCCGTTAAAGGCAATTAATAAAGAGTTTTCGTGCCACTTTGAAGTATAATAAGGTTAACACAATAGCAATGTAATAGAAGTTTGCTTACTAAATTTCAAAACCATGAAAGGAAACTTTAATTTATATGTATATGTATATATATATATTAATAGAAAACTAACGCATCGGGACAAACCCCCTACTGCCTGGATCACTACGTATGGGCTAATGAAGAATACACACACATATATATTAATAGAAAACTAACGCATCGGGACAAACCCCCTACTGCCTGGATCACTAGGTATGGCTAATGAAGAATACTGTCGGACCTAACATATTTTGGTTTAAAAGGCAAAACTCTGGTTACCCCTAAGTTCCAAAGCCAGCTGAACTCTTTCGCAAGGAGACAGGACAGAGCAAGTCAAGATAGTTAACGGTAACTAGCACCGATTGATAAAGCATATTCTATGGTTGTTCGGTTCAATAGGAACAAAATGCTAGTGGGCGAATCCCTAGACTAATACTGGTAGGAGAAGAGAAAGAAAGAAATTGTAAGATGGGACTACGAGCAATAACGTCATACCAAGATGCCATATCCTCTAAAGAATGTTAGAGATATTGCATTTGTAGATTAAAAAGGAGGGGGGAAGAAATTCCAGTTAAGGAGATGTTAAATGGCGTTGCGTTTCGACTGAAATACTTCTGTTAAAAATCTCTTCTTTGTAATGAGATATCCACTTTTCAAAGGCAATCGAAGCTAATGATGTCTAATTTCATTAGATTGCTCAGAAAACTTGCAAAAGGAAGGCCAACTGTTTCAGCATTTACAGGTTTAGGAGAGGTTTAAAGCTAATACTGTCTGGCGATCGAAGAAGGCGAGTGTGGGCTGAAGTACGAGGGTTTTTTGATTGTCTGCACATGTAATAGTGTATGTGGGATACCCATGCCGCCACGTGACTCAGATTCAGATCGTGCACGCCCTCTGGACTTTTAACTATTGGAGAGTGTCTGATAACACTATTTATGTTTATTGGCACTGCCGTGCATGAACGTGGTAAGGAGGGTAGAAAATGTTTACGTAGCGCATTTCTCTCACTTGCCATCTTCTGGTGGCTAAACAGTACGTATATCAATAAAAGCAAATAATTTGTTACCAAATAGGTTGACATTTTGCGAATGAGAGGCCTCGCATGATGGCAAGTCGAGAGCGTTCGTTCCGTGTGTGGAAGCCCACTAGAATAACTCTGTGTGAATGAATAAACTGAACAAGTTAGTAAAGGCATTGACCCAGAAGATGCCGAAGAAAACAGAAACTCCATTAGAACTGAATGCCAACTCAGCGTTAGCGAATAAGCCTTGTCGCAAAATTGGTGAGTTGTAGTTTCTCTTTTCCCAACTTTATTTCCGAGTCCCGATTTACGAGTATAATGCCCTCAAGGCAAAAGCTGGCCACACAAACAGATATATGAAGGCATATAACATGAAAATAAAATGAAGAGAACCTACTTTTCCTTATTGCTCCCGTAAAAAAGAAAATAATGTTAACTGGGAAATACCAGTGATGTAATAATTGAGCTGCTAAAGTATTATCTTCAAATACGTCTAATAAAATGTGGTGTAAGACATTTAGATATTTCAAGTTTATGTATGGATACCTCAAGAGAAGTGTGATATTTTCCTATGAGTACTCTCATAAAGGTTAATTAAATAGATTATGTAAGAATCCACACATGTTCAGTATTAGCCAAAATGAGATTAAAATGTTCTTTCAGTAGAGTTCTTTGGAAAAAAAAAAGTAAAACAAAATAACAAATTAGCTTCCAAATAATCAAATTTAACCATTTAACTTACAAAAAACGAAGTAAGGTGTTAGTATTTGCAAAACCCCTCATTGACAATGTGATAAGTTACACATTTCGGCGTGTAGAATTCCATCATTACCCGCTATGAAAACATGCCTAGAAAGTAATTAACCTATCAATGAAAAAAAAATTGAAGGCATGAAGAAGCTACAGAAACAGAATTAAACTAAAATAAAAGCTTCTATAACAAGATATTTCCCTGGCCTACATTTTACATAGAGAATGCAGCTGAGCAACTTTTAAGACGTATAGGACGAAAATATTTTGTTAGGAATGTTCAAAAAGTTCACTTGTGTTATAATAGATTCAAACACTTGGCTTAATTAAAAATTTAAGTACTTAAATATTGTTTGTACACATTAAATAGAAAACAAAACACTTTTTTCTTCTTCTAATAACAGTTCCTTTATTTCAAAAACCACATATGTACAAGAACGTTCCAACCCCACATCTCACTTATATGACAAGGTGATTTTCTTAATAATGATCAGAAATACAAAATATTATATAAACCATATATACATATGTGTGTGTGTGTGTGTGTGTGTGTGTAAGGTTTTTCTCAAGTATCCGATTCAACTATGTAAATTTTTAGAAAATCTATAGCAGAATCATAGGTATCTACAACAGTGTTGCTATACCGATCGCTACTCTGCCCGCAGTCCTTTTACGCAATATCACAATACTGTTGGGTAGTAAGTACATATAAAAGAGCACCTCAAATAAGCACCCCATGCTTGAAACTGAGGGGAAAAAATCTGTCAAAGGAGCTGTGTAAACTAAGCGAATTTCGCCGCAAGTTGAATTTGTGAACGTTATTACAGAGCTCTATAGGAGTGAATGCAAAAAATAAATAAATAATAAAAACCAAGTAACGCCAACTGATGATATATACATGTATTTAATAAACATATAATTTTCAAACTTAAAATTATATGCTTTTCCCGTATCATCTACCTATACAATTAATTTAGACGTACGTTTGCTTGTTTTTCTATGTTCCGAAACAATTGCGTTCTCTCCGCATGAATTTATTGTAAACTTTACGCTACCAAGGTTGATAGAATACATATACTACCGCTTAAGATTTTTACATCACTCCGCATCGCTCCAACATTGCTTGGAATTCGACTTTTTCCGCTTCCGTTCGATACTGAAGTCACAGGCCGGCCGCTGTCTGTAAGGGTACGTCCGATTATTTGCCCGTGCGCATGTACATTCTTTCACGTGACGCCAACGGGTTTATCACTTGGCTAGAATGCCAACAATAACAATCCCCCCGTAAGCCACATCTTCCTCCGGGCCACCTTAATCGAAGTCCTCGGCAATTACAAAACTTTTATTTTCAGATATACCACCACGGATTTTCTTTTTCTTTTCTTTTCTCCCCCCCCCCCTTTAATTTCTGTTTTCAGGTAAAATCTCATTCATAACAAACTGATTTCGCTACAAAAATTGCGGCCGCTCGAGCGATTTTCAAATTTTTCACTTTAGGTGAGGCTCATCGGCTATGAAAGGTTTGAAATTTTAGCCCGGAAAATAATTTTTCTAATATATTAGATAATATTTAATAACAATAGATATTATTGTATGGAATTCATTGTCTTATTTTGTAACTAAATAATTCCTTGGATGAATTTTTTTTCAATTATTGTTTTAGAACTACCTTTTAAGCTAGTGCCCGTGTATGTGTAAAGTGACTTTCATGATTTTTTTCCTTAGACTTGTAAGATGGCATCAAATTCTTCAGATAATTTGCCACACAAGTTAGGAAAAGATCTTTATGTCTCTCTTGTTGACTACATTTTCAACCAAATTGTCGGAGCCAAATCATTTTCAAATCGGCAAGTTTTAAGCATTTTTTCTACAATGTAACAGTTGTAAATCTTAAAGTAAAAGAAAGTGCAGGATTGGTCATTCAAGAAGTTCCCATTGTATTGCAAACAGTACGAATTCCTAATAGAAGAACCGACTACTGCATTGATAAGTTATTCAAACTCTATGGTGTGAAAAAGTTTACCAATTTTTGTTACTATAGCTGCAGGCAAGGAAAAACCAACAAGAGATAAGTAGTACATATCCCAACTTAGTGCACTCTCCAGGTATGGTGCCTACCCCACTGCGGTGCATATCATGAGGTGCGTAACCAGCAGATTATAGACGACCATGCAGGGAAAGATACATTAAGTTTTTATTCGTTATACAAAAAATATTTTATACATATAATTGTCGGATACAAAGTATTGCATAAAAAAATAGATGAATACAAAATATTATTTGGCGGGATGTCCTTTTGTCACAAAAATGCTGGGTTCCCCAGTACAAAATATGCGGTAAATGTTCTTTGGTCAAACGGCATACTACCGTCACTGTCTTCGTCACTGCTGCTTTCGGTTTGATTCTCGTATGGCGTGGTGACGCAGATGTTCCTGGTAAATCGCCGACGGGACGGATGGTGCAGCGGTGGCAAGCATCTGAGTTTGGAATTGTTGGTTGTTAGTCCTCGCAGGTGTTCCTGGTAAATCGCCGACGGGACGGATGGTGCTGCGGCGACAAGCATCTGAGTTTGGAATTGTTGGTTGTTAGTCCTCGCTAAGGAAGGAGATTTCGGGGTTTGGTGTAACGTATTTTTCGTGTCAAAAGAGATTGAGATTGTTGACGTTGGACTGGTCATGTTTTTTCTCTGGTGTAAACTTCCCTTCCGGTTGCCGAGCCGTTTCGGAGAACCTCCTCTCCTTGATATACGATGTAAAAGGTAAAAGAATTGATTTTGTTGATGAGTTGTGCAGAAAGGTTGTTGAATCTTGTTGGTAGAAATACTTCTTTCCCGTTCTCGAAGGGATCAAGCGTTCTGGGTCCGTTCCTGGTGGAGATGGTCCGGACGCCTTGCAAGATGTACGGCACGTTCAGCTGCAGTGTAGACACGGAAACAAAATCCAAGTTACTCGATACTTCGGCTAGTTACTGTAGCGCGTCGTGGATCATGTTGATTGTCCGTTGGTTTCTCGGTACATCTTGGAGATGGTGCTTGACATTACTGTTTGCTAACACTGCCTGATGTGCAAGCTTGATGGTTGGCGTCGATCTCAAAGCTTTCAAAATCAGTTTAGCAGACTGAATCTCTGTTTAGCTTTTAAAGTCCTTTATGTCTGAAAGGAGATGAAAATTGGGCGAAGAAGACGAAAGTTTAATAGTAACACTAACGTTGTTTAAGAGCAGATTTTTCTGATTAAAGAGTGCAATGGAAAGATTTCCCATCAACTGAACAACTTTGCTTCCTTTAGTATAGCCATTACGCCAATTAATTGCTTCATTTGTCCAATATGCGTTCATCATCCCTCCCTTATTTTTTTTTCTAGAGCGAGGATTCTAGCCTGCTACTCATGACATCTTCCAAATAAATGAAAATGTGACATTATTGAGTGATACTTCTAGCTATTAAAACAAGGAGTTTAGAGTATTGTTGACAAAGATGTTTGTCCTCTTTTAAGTCATTACACCAGTCATCAACTATTCGAACAAACACCTGTAGTACTACACAAGTCATGTCGAGGTAATCGTCAGCATTGCCAGAGTAATGAAATGTGATGGGAGCATTATTCATAAGTATATTTTGAGGATTAATGAAATGTAACGCTACTCCTTCAAGTTAATTTGAACGGGCAAATCTTTGAGTATGTCTAGTTCTGAACTCATGTGCACCAGCGACTCGTCAAATCTTTGTTAGCCATTATGAAAACATGTCTTGCACACTTCGTCTTCGGCGTTTAGGCTTGGAATGAATGCTCTATTTTCCTTTCGGACACTTTAATAGGCGCTTATTTCCAGAACGTATCATGGAATCTATATTTACGTCCGCTTTCCTATTCAAATTAGATCTCGCCTCCTTCAGTCTAATCTTTAACGACTCCTTTAAGGAAATTCCCGAACTTGCTACGTTTGCAAGCATATTGGCGTCCATTTTCAACGCCCCTTTTCCGACAGTTTTCACGCCGCTCCTGAAAAACGGCAACACGGTTCTGAAAAGATCACCGAGAGCAGAGGACAAGCCGCTACCTTTTTGATAACGTTTATCCCTATTCAAAAGAAAACCTCCATCGCCTAATTCAGCCTGATTTAAGTAATATCTGGTGACAGTATCCAGTTCCATTACGCCTGTTTCGGACGAAACGTTAGAACTATAGTAGATGAAAGCCGTCTACAAATGGCAAGAAATTGCCGTAACCGTTCCTTAAATTTATGTTCACAATTTTAAAATCCTGTTGCATCAAAGGTACCCAGTGAAGGGGAGTGGAGGACTTTTCAATAGTCATGCTGGTATTGTTGCGTTTTTCATACTCTACATAGACACTTTCAATGATTTGCACAAACGTGTTGCCCACCACTTATGTTACAATCAGATTGGAGTAAATGAACGTCTCGTAAGGGAAGGCTAGTACAGATCCACAGAATGTTTACCAATTTCCGGACCAATTACGTTGGTATAGGTTTCGAATCCCATCATCTTGGCCAGAGTTGGGTATAAAAACAAGATTTGTACATGAGATTCTTTGACTTAGGAGGATTTATAGTGTCAGGCTTTATCATTGTAGAAGAAATACTAGTGTCAGGCTTGGGAGGAATTCTAGTGTCTATTTAGGAGGAACTCAAGCGTCAGGCTTAGGAGGATTTTTAATGCATTTAATTTTCGTAGGAAGATTTTTAGACTTAGACTTTAACGTTTGGTTCGTAATTTATTGCTTTTTAATTTCTGTTTTCGATATACTTCTCCTGATTCTAGAGAGCGTAACATTTTCTACATAACCTACAAATTTGCTCTCGGAAATATGGGTGCACTGTGAGGTTTTGATATTCATGCTGGTAGCGTTTTTGCTCTTATTACAAAGAAAAAAGTCTTCGACTTGTAAAGCTCGCGTATAATAGAGTTGACGGTGTGTATCAAATCTTTAGAATTGTGCACTGTATCATGTCGCAATTGTAAGTAAATTTGGAATATGTCACTGATTATTATACATGGTTACAATGATATGATTATCGTGATTTGTAACGTTATAGAATTTCACAGGGTACCTAAACTTTTGCAGTGCTACTTCCCACTCTCCTTGCAACACTATTCTCTCGGGCAAGATGTTTGAAAATCTAGGAGTTGTATTGTAGGTGAAATGATCCATGAGTGCATTACTCACGAGTGTGAAAGAAGACGGTTTTGTTTTAAAATATCGAATGAATAGTTGAAGCCCGGACCCACGAATTAAAATTATTTGGATAACTTCCCCATTTAACCAAAAATTGCTTATTGCGACCACGAGTGTCGAATAGTTTGTCTATTTTGGATGAATTCGGAAGAGCAGCCTTTTGAATCTCTTCGGAGTAAAAGATGGCATCTATGACTTTACCGTCCACGTCCTTTAATTTATACACAACAGTATCAGTGTACCACCTTGGCGATTTGAAAAGTTTCGTCTGTCCAGTTTTGTTCGTAACCATTACCAAACTTCATTTTCTCCTTAGACATGCGCACGTGATCTCCTACATTAAATTTAAGATTATGTACTTTATCCATATTTTGACCTTAAAGATTGCTGTACACCTACGAAATGTTGCAATCATTGATATATTTATGGAAATGTGAAAGGAACTATAATAGGACTGTAAAAGTGCAGGAAGAACTTCAACGAATCTGAGTGTTTATATACGTGAAATATTTCCACGTTTTCGTCTTTAAGGTCTTGTTGAATCGTTCTACAATGCTGGTTACAACATTATAATTTGTGGTGTAATACTTTACGCTATGTTTGGCTAAAAATATTTTAAAGATATTATTGGTAAACTCGGTTCCTTTATCGACCCTTTGGGAACGCGATGAGAAAAGTTTGTTTTAAACGTTTGTGTGATTTCCATGTATACTTTTGTTTTTAACGGTATTGCCTAAGCATATTTTAAAAATACATCAATCACTGTCAAGATGTAAATATGTTGTTTGTTGCACTCTCTAACATTGCTCATTGCATTTAGATGGGCTTCCCAAAGGTCGTCCATTTTGGTCACGTGATAATTTCCGGTGGGGAATCGTTTCCTTAACAGTTTGTGAAATGTATAATTATCCTGGGTTCGAATAAAGGACTCGATCTTAGGTTTTGGTATGTCCGTGGCCTTGTGAAGTTTGTCTGTTGTACCAAAACCCGCGGAGTGTTCCGGATTGAAATACGTTTTTTTCAATGCATTCATGGTTTAATTATACAACGACTCCCACAATAACTTGCTAGGACTATAGGAACAAGTGGGCTTTTTGCACTGGCAACCGACTTTTATCTACTTTCACCTTAGCGGTCTTCGGTTCCTCCTTTACCTCAATGAAGTGGTATCTTTGGGTTCAAGGTATAGTTCTCTCACATGTGCGTAAAAAAAATTGTATTTTATCGTCGGCTATTTTTCGGGAGCTGCCAAATGTGAACGCTGTACTTTTCACTGATTAGTGATTAATTTATTTACATACGAGATGAAGCTTTTCGCCAGCATTTGGCTGTGAAGCTACTATGATTTGTTTACCGTTCTTCATTTAACTCAAATTTGACACGGGTGCACTACCCAGTGAAGACAATATCGGAAGTAGAAACGCAGGTAAAAGCCGCCTTTTAGCACAAGAACTTTTTCTTTGAGGAAAGTCGTTTATTCATTAACTTTCTCCAGCAATTTTTGTGTTTCTTTAGGCGCTTCAAGCATTTTATAAGCAAACTTGCAGAGGGCAGTTCTGCACACGTTGAATACACACTCAGAAATAGTCTTTCTTAGCTCCTGGTTAGCGCTTTTCAATAGTTTTCTCGCAAAGCGGGTTTTTGCCTTGGCTAACCTCGTCAAGTTTGCGTGCTGTCTTGCTATCAGTGGAGTACTCTGTTTGCCAATGCCCATTCTTCTAATGTCTGTACAAAAATGACGGAAATGTGCTCCTTGCTGATTTATTTAAATTCTAGTAGAATATTGTGAACCGGGGGGCCAAACCTTTAGAATGCGATCAACAAAAGCGATACCCGTAATAATTTCGTATAAAATAAGAAAGCATTTCTCTCGTAAGGACTCCATTCAAAACCTGTATTGATTAGGGATGTACTGCGTGCAATCCAACACTAGATATCTGTGGGAGATTTCTGTAGCCTTCTCAAACGCCTCTAACAGAAACCTAGAGTTCTTTGACTCGATCTGTTGGCACAGCCTGTCAATTGACATTTTATTTCTATTGTTTCAAAATATGACAGTATAGTTTACATTTACAGATGCAGTACGAAATTTCTTTCCTTATGAAAACACGCTTTGTATTATGTAAATAATTCCAAAACATTTGTGATGTGAATGTCTACTATAAAATTTTGAAACGTTTTGCCCGTATGCTTCGTACATTAAATCGTCTAAAACAACTAAATCTCCCTGGATAATAGTTTCCAAATTTGGTATGCACGCATGGGTCACGAAGCACGGACTTGGTTTAGGAGAATATTCCGGTAGATTATAACACAACACTTTTCTCAACGGCTAGCAAAGCATTTTGCCTGCATTACTAATGAATTTTTCACAAATGTTGATTTACCACAACGCGAAGGAACTGCAATTAGCATAGGGCACGGGAAATTAAATTTATAGTGTCGGTGTGTATACATTGTGTGAGGCTGATGAAGGGTTGTCGAAACTCACCTTCTTTTATACCCGTAAGGGTAGGAATCAAAGTTTTTACACTGCGCGCGTTTGTTGACCACCATTCTATAGGTTTTCACTGAAGGCTCAGTTACTGGAACTTTGATTGCCTTCCAGTATTACCGATATTGAATTATCACCCAAAAATATTTCCCTGATAACAATGGAATTTACATTTCTCGTATTCCTCGAGTTCAGGGTGAAGCCTTTAATTTTGCTGAGTGCGTCTTCTCTCCGCACTTAACTCCTATGGTGTAACTTTTTGGGTCTGTAGGTGCAAATGTGGAAATATGTGTACCCTTCCCATACTTTTCCAACTCAACAGTCCCCAAAATTGGACCCGTGTGAGGCATGCATTTCCCCGGTCTGTACGTGGCTATAACAGAATCTCTGTCAAAATAACACACGCGTTCGCCCAATCCCCTAAGATAGAAATGAATGGGCCGTTGTATATGCAGCTATGATGATGTTAGTAGTGGAATTCAATTTGGGATTCTGCTCACTGTATCTGCATACCACGTACATCACCTCCTCTGTAGCAGGCAGGTAAAGCTCTACCTCTACACCTGGGTCATTAAGTAGATCTATGAGCCTCGAATAATCTTTTACAAACTCACACGTGGATTTGTTGTCTCGTTGGCCATATTTTCCCCAAAAAGAGTGAGTTAGTTTTTCCAACTCACGCCTACTAGGATTGCTTTCAATTTTTCTTTATCCAGCGCAATGCCTTCCTTTTCCAAAAATTGGCAATATTCCCATTTTCTTGCAGGAGCGTCGCAGTCTTTAGGCCAACCGGAGGCTCCGGTTTTAATTTTCAGAAACTGGATAACATAGTTTTAGAAAAGGCCCTCTTCGCCAATGGAGGGATCATAGAGTATCATATCACATTCCGTATTTCATTCACACGAAGTACCCTATAACCTTCCGCTATTCCACAACCCAAGTGCCTGTATTACATCTTTCATCCTCTGTACACGTGCACTCTGTCTGATTCTGTGTCTCAGGACATGCGCGACACAGCGAAAACATAAATTTACCGTTAATGCACGATGGCAGGACGGGATGATACAGTCTTTTCGGGGGAAGGATTTTACATTTTACTATACCACCCTCACAATCATCCAAATTTGGAAAATTGTCTATGTAGATTTTAGGATGTCCCGCGGGATAGGTTTGTATATTGTTGACGAACGGGTACATACTACATACGTCATAATAAAACATTTTCAAGTCACCAGTAGCCTCGCAGAAGGTTTTCGTACAATTAGTACGACCACCAAAGTTGTAGCCAGCATCTGTCATCCGTTTCGTGACCTTTATGGCATCTTCATATCTGCAGCCCATGGTATCGTTACCCATGTAGTATAACCTTGAATTCCTATTTGGGTAACTTCGTAAACATCCGTGGAAGAAAATCCATGAAACAAGTAGACACATTTGTCTTTTTGTACTCATCATCTTTATGCCCTAAAACTTAAATTTCCCGACACTAATAAGCATGCTGTATGATGGTAGATTGCTATGCTCCAACCAAGATAGTGAGATGAGGACTATCCGTGATTGCTTATCAGCTAAGCGGCACCAAAATCCTGGAATTAACAGAATTTTATTTCTAGGTATGAATCGCTTCCTGTAAACGTTCATACATGCCTGTTTAATGGTGACGCATTCTCTAAACGGGTCAATACCGTTCTCTCAATGAATTGTTTCCTAAATTTGGAAACCCGCAGACTCAAGAGAAACACATCATTTTTACAGTAGGCTACTATTTCTTTTTTCATGCTGAAGACATAATTTGAGGACACCATCTCATTATGCCACTGCTCGAAAGTCTTGCGGGGATCCATACTCATACCATCAGGACAGCAATATTTCTGCCCAGGTACAGGAGCACCATACTTTTCGTTTTCCCTGGTATTAAACAGGTAAGAAAAATAACCGTTACATTCAGGGAGCTGAAAAATGTTTGAAAACCGTGACAGTGGCATAGGAATAAAATTTAGTGAATCTAAAAACTCACACTGTTATACTTCATTCTATACATTTTACTTCCATTTATGATGAACTCCGGTGCCCAATTTAGATTGCCCACCATGTGCTTTAACAGGAATTGTCCATCATAGGACCTCAAGTTGTGCGCTATGACAACAATGTCACGGGATTCCAACCCGGGCTGTGTGATGTTATCAAAAAATTACTTCACAGGGTCCATGTCAAATATTTATTCTTTAACATCACTCTGCGTACAATAAGACATCTTGTGAGGCTCATGAGTGCACAAACTGTAGGCTTGATATAGCTCGCACAAGCAGTAGGCTTGATATAACTCGCACAAGTTTGGCACATGTTCAAACACGCCCGCTTTAGCGAAATAAGGAGTGTTCTCAGTACACTCGAAATCTATGAATATAAACATGACATTCTTTCGCAAATTTGTAGAATTGTGCTGCCGAATGTAAGTCATTTCCGCAACCATGTGAATCTTACAAGTACTACAAAACATTTCCCCGCACTGGTAAGGAGTTTTTATAAGCCTCATATTCACAAGTTTGTTGCACAAAGGGCAGACCTTTTGTACGTCACACACTGACATAGACTTAGGGTAATAATTTCCCTTAATCAAGTGGTTATAAAAGTAGATCTGTCCATTGAAGTCGCGATGATATGCGTCACATCTCATGTACCTATCAAATGCCGGTGGGCACCGCTGACGACACTGGCACAGTTTAGTTCGTAACGGCATACTTCTTTTTTATTTAGTGAGGGAAAATTACCGTGTTGGCAATGTCATTTACACTGAAAGATCTGGTGCAGGTTCACAATAGCATTAAAATGGTTGTAGTGGAATATTAAATAGGCATGTTTATCGTTATTGTTTCGTTTGTAAAGCACATTTTTCCCGCTTTGGCCGCCAAAAACAGTAATAGAATAATCCTTTAGTGACATCTCAAACAGTTTCACGTTATCGAAAGTAAACGTACCATCGGATTGACCTACTTTCCCGCGCAGCTCTACGGCCCTTTGTTTTTGCTGAATTTGACATTGTGCTATACACCTATAACTTGCATCTCGTTCAATTTTGGCTTAACACACTGCGATGGCTCAAGCTTAACAAAGATTGTCATTGTACTTGACTTCAATGTGTTCTCTGTTTTTACTACAGTCATCGCAGTGGTTGTAGCAGGAGAGTGATGCCTCCTTTGTCCAAATACTCGAACTTTTGAGTAGCCCTCCCAACAAAAACTCTTTATTACTCTGCATTACTTTCTCCATTGATTTTAATATGACCTAGGGATTCACTTAATCGAATCTACGTACACACATGTTAAATGCTCTAGCATGCATGATTTTTGGTATCATGAATCGGATTCCTATGAACCCTGACTGTTTGTTTGGCAGATTTTCATTAACAAATATTAAATAGTCGTTAAAAAAACTTAGAAACCTATTGGTTCCGATTTGTATCTTTAGGCATCGAACTCACAATAATTTCAGTTTCGGCATACTCTGAATAAAAATGTTTGCTGTGCTGTATCTATGGTTGCTAATTTCGAAACTAGGATATAAGGCTAGGTCTACACTTGCCTGTGCAAACGTCTGCACAAACCTCATGGTCGGTAGAAGAGGTGTTGTAGGTAGAACCCGTGTTGATAGAAGCTGCGTTGTCGGGAGAAATCGTATTGGTTGCTAAAGCTGCGTGGTCGACAGAAGGCTTATTTTCGGCAGAAGACATGGTATTTGGAACGCTTGTTGACTGAAGACATAGCATTGTAGAAGTTAAGCAGTTGGTGATGATTCAAAAGTTACTCTTTGCCAAGATGCCCAAGGACACATTTATATAGCGTTTTTCAATGAAGTCACCAGTTTGGTTACCTTATTTAGCCACGCCCACTTGGGTTTCAGCTAATGAGTACGGTTTTTTACTGCGCATGCCCTACCCTTTAGCCAATGAGATTGGTTTTCCGCCTGAGGTAGTGAAAGAACGTAAAACTTCCAGTATCAAGGTAAAGACATAAAAGTGCTTTTAAGAGAGAAATTCTTTATGGTAAAGACATTTTAAGAAGTAAAAATACTTTTAGCATGGTTGGAATGCAACAAAGGGCAATAGACAGTTGACTCCGAGGTTCACACAATAGATGGCTAGGATTTTGTTTACAGTGAAATAATTTTAAGTGAAAAACTTTCGCTACTATAGTAAACCTTTTAAGAAAGAAAAGAATACGGGTTGGGATGCAATAACAGACAGATGGCTCCGAGGTGCACATAATAGTTGGCTAGAAATTCGTTTACAGTTCAATACTTTTATGTGAAAAGCTTTTCTCTACAGTAATAAATCCTATTAAGAAAGAAAAATACGGGATGATAGGTAATAACAGTGAACAATCATATGACTCCGAGGTTCACACAGTAGATCGCTAGGAATTCGTTTACACTGAAATAATTTTAAGTGAAAAACTTTCACTGCCGTAATAAATCCTTTTAAGAGAGAAAAACACAGGTTAGGGGACAATAACGGTGAACATATAGATGAGTCTGAGGTTCACCCGATAGTTGACTAGGAATTCGTTTACATCGAAAAAAAAAAAATGTTTTAAACACGTGGTATCCTTATAAATAACAACTAAAGTGAAAAGTTTGTAAACAGATGGCGTAAATCAAACTCAATAACTCGATGTGAAGAAACAAAGGAACAACATGCCCCAAGGAGTGGCGCAGGTAGAATTCCCATCACTGGCCGGCAATGAGCAGGCGGAAAGCAGTAAGCGAGAGGAAGCCGTGAAGATAACACCTGCCGCTCGAGTTATTTTATATTTTTATCTGAAAATATTACTAATAAATGCACTTTACAACTTTATTTGTAAATAAAAGTAGCATGTATTCCACGTTAGATCGCCTGTGGTGCCTCTGTAGCAAAAACGGACATTAAACACTATTCATTAACCACGTTAGATAAAACAAAAAAAAGTAGTTGGGGACCCCACTTGAATCCATTTTTTCCCCGCAAATTTTAATAAAGTTAATTATTTTTTACGTTTTATCAGGGCTTTTGTATTTTTATCACTTCCGATCACATTTTAGGAATGTTTTTCGCATTTAAAAATGTTTCCGTCCTTTAAGAAATTTTTTCGAATTTTAAGAATGCTTATGCATGTAAAATTTTTTTTAATTATGTTTTCATTTAAAAAATATTTTTGCATTTAAGAAAATGTTTTAGTATATCAAGAATTTTTTGCATTTATAAAAATGTTTTCGCATTTTGGAATGTTTTTAAAAAAGTATTTTCGCATTTTAAGAAATTTTTTCATATAAAAATGCTATCGCATTTTAAGAATGTTTTTCTTATTTTAAGAATCCTTTTGCATTTAAAAATATTTTTCCATTTTGTTTTAATATATTTTATAAACATACAACTTGTTTCACTCTTCAATCAAAATAATCCTCTTCATAATGGATCTAAAAGGTCAATAAATTCACATCCCACCAAATCTGTGCATATTCCAAAGTCGCGAGTTTGATTTTGTGCATGTAAAGACAAGTTTACGCCACAAAGGCGCTAGAATACCTGTAACCCGAATGACGTCACTAGGATGTTCAGACATTTATGCAGCACCAAGGCGCCATGATAGAATCTGTGTCCTGATGATACCACGACAGAACACCTGTGTCCCTGATGACGTCACGTGCATGATCAAACATTTTTTCAGAAGACTGTGCTAAATCCACACTGAACATGTTAACAAGCATACACACAGTAGAACACTGTTTGTAAGGGTAAGAAAACAAAAGAAAGTCGTTTGATTAGACACATTTAGTACACAGACACCAAAGTCCTATATTTGTCTGTAGATTCCTTTATTTCTTCCACTCTCAAATTGTTGTAAGCCATGCTGAAAGTGTGCATGAAACTTGCTCAGGCTCTGTCGTTCACGATAATTACTCCATAATCGTTGCAGACAGTTTGGTATCAGTTGGCTTGAACGTGTAAACAAGCTCCACCACGCCCTCTAGAAATGACTTCAATTCCATTAGCTACATTCAGACAGTGGGCATTCTGACAGGAGATTTATAGCTTCGCGTCTTCTTCCCATGAGGCGGGGAGGTGTGAGCAGGGGGCCCGTGCTGCAAGGGCTGTTTCCACAGATGAGAATCGGAGGATTTTGAATGGTTTCCCTTGGGGAACACGACCGTTAACAACTCTTTGCAGAGGTAAATGACCGCAGTCGAGAATATGTGACTGCCACTTCAGAAAATATAGTTATTGGTTTATCATCTAAGACGAGCGTCTTCTAAGTATCTGAGCTGTTAATTTCTCATGTAAAATTGTAGGTAAGTTATAATTATTTTAAAATTCAATTATTGATTAATAAATACAACGTGTTTAAATCAAAATCAATTTTTATTTCTTTTTTTATTATTATCGCGAACCCACAAAAAATAATATTGTTGTTTGAGAAAGATAGCGGTAAATAAGGACATCTATGCAAGAGAACAACAAGGATTGTAATACTAAGGGCCACAGGTGTTGCAACAAGAGCTTCGCCGTTTTAGAGCCAATAAATTACCTCCAAAAACATATACACAGAGTGACCAATCGATAGTCCAACGCAGCAACATGTCAACGTGCGTCTCAGTAGGCGAACCAGTCGTTAAGGTGACTAATGGCAGCGGTCGATTCCTTGACAAATTGTGAAATGCAATTCTTTTTCTATAAGTGTCCAAGCAAATGAGATCAGAGTTCATAGCATCTAATATTACCCGGTATTCACCGTTACAGATCGGGAAAAACTCTTGCCCGGACATGTTTCAACCTGGATAGAACACGGGCCCACCAGTTGACAAGCAGCCGCACTACCATGTGAGACATGGCGTGGGCAAAATGTTAATATGCATATATTCTGGAGTTCATTAAAAATGTAACCAATCTCAAAATTTGTTTTTCTAGAATTGTATAAAACATGGGATAAATTAAAGCAGAAAAATTAACCTAAAAGAAAGTTTAATCACATTTAACATAGGTAATTTAAATATATTTAAAATTCATAAACAAACAATAACCCATATACACATTAAGATAATCAAACTAGTTTAAACAACTAATGTAAGTAAAACTGGAAAAGAATATTTACTAAAAACTTAATTTCCGTATTTTTGTTTCATTTTATAAAAATCAAAAAACGTGCTTGGGCTATTCCATGTCAAATCAACCCCAAAACGAAACAAAAACGTGAAAAATTCCAATTGTCACGAATATTGCTAATGTTTAATTTGTTTGTAAATTACAATTAGATAATTAAATTTTGTGCTTTTCCTGTTGTCCTTTTCAGAAATACAAAATGTTTAAAGTTGCTAAAAACTGCAGTTCACTAACTGCCATAACTTCACAACTGTACTTTAATGGAATTTATTAGATAGCCGTGATAGTTACAGATCTGAGACAGTTATCGTGTTGAAATGAGCTTAAATGTGGGATTTAAATTGAATAGATTAGATTTATATGCAATTGCATGTTTTTCAAATATTCCATATTTTACTTTATGAGCAATTTCAAGAGGTTATTCTTTTTTCTTTCTTTCTTTTTTTTAGTATAACATAAATTGTGCAAGTAAGTATTTTCAACAATTCTTAAAGTTTCAAAATGGGATTTTACTGGCAATATTCCATTTTTAAAGTACAAGTAGGTGTACATTGTAAAGAAGTAGTTTAAATAATATACACAAGTTACTTTAAGTTTTTACAGCTGCTTCAGTATCATAAGTTTCTTCCATGCATTTTTTCTCTCTATTCATGATAATACGTAAACTTCAAAACTCCACCTATTGCTCTTGATATATCCACTTTTGTAAAGATGTCACTCCGGTGTATATGAAGAATGTCAGGTGCTGCAGGATATGTGAAATTGAAGCTAAATGGACATGAAGAAGAAGGATTATTATTTCCTGTCCATCTTCATATGAATCGAAAATATACCCTAACTACCAGAAAATTCCATGTCAGCATGTTACGAAACCAATCATTTCAGAGCTCTCTAGTTCATCACCATCATTTCTGCCACCCTTGAAGATATTGAGAAAGAATATGGTCTGGTAAACATTTTACTGAATAAAGCAATGCATTTTCAAGACGCCTTCAATAGATAGCTTCCGGTCCTTCAAGACAACTTCATCATTGTGCTGTTGTGTTGTAAAATGGAGTGCATATAAATTATGTTGAATTTAGTTTACTCATAAATTTGCATGGATTGCATAATTTGCTCATAAATAAGGAAGCTCTTGAACCAGTCTCTTCACAGTCAATTTCATCACAAGAACTTTTCCCAAGAGAAGTGGCAAAGAAATGCCACTCTGGTTTGACAGCAAAATTTGCTTCATATAAATATAGGTTCAAGAAGCTAAGCCAGGTCTTGCACTGTGATCCACAATCATCAGAAAAGTAATACATATGCAGTTGATCACATTGGAGTAAAACAAGGTTTGATAAAATCCATAAATGCTAGTTGGAAACAATGAACAGCAATGGTGATTAAGAAAACCAGAAATCACTATAAAACTTTGTGCTACAATTCGGTGCTTGTGTCACTCTTTGAGTAAACAGAAAATTGGTAAATCGTTGCCTGAGCAGTATTATAAAATAAAGGAGAACTCACAAAGTGTTATCAACTCACCTTCTTTTAATTCCTCCTTAAGATGACTGAGAAATTATTATTGCTGCTTTGTAATAACAGAGTGTCATCGAATTTTTGGGAGGAATTCAATAAAATTAGATATAAATTCATCGCATTGTTTACTGAGATTTTTCAAAGTGGTATTCTTATTTATCAAAACTCACATTTTCAACACAATTTACTTCAAAATATTCAATGAGGTATACTACAACCACGAAAGCTGAACGCTAAAGTGAATCAAGTGCAAGGGGATAGTATTAGGTGCCCCAAGCTACAATTAAAATGACTTCGCTCGTTTTTTGATTTTTAATTGACAGATATTGCATTACTTAACTCCTTAATTGAAAAGCATGAATCCAGTACGCCGACCTGAACATAAAGTATACATTTTTCAATTTGACAAAAGATTGGTGCGGGACGAAATACAGGACCGGCTGCCCCTGCAGAAATGATATATTATCAATTCCCTCTGCCACTTTGCAGAAAAATATTCAGAGCATTGACTGAATTTAAATATTTTATCATTAATGTTGAAACAGATCCTCCGATCCGCTTCCACTGAAATATAATTATAATGCATATTTATGTAAGCCCAGTTCATATTATTTCATGTATTGTAATTAGTAATGTAGATATCATATATGTATAATATGCCATAATGCCATATCCATTAGAGTTGGATGTCAACAAAAGAGAAAGTTCCTTGGTATTTTGTTGCGGAATACTGGAAAGCCAACAAAAGGATCATAAAACCTCTATTCAGAGAAAGTAACCCGAAGGTCGCAGGTGAGGCCTTTTCTTTTTAAAAGGACAGCTATGGTAGGGTTAATAAACTGAAGGACTTTTAAACCATAGTACGGTCGGGGTCAAAGCCCCCAGCAGTTTAACCAACCAATGCCAACAGAAGTTTTAAACTTTCAAATAACAACGATTGGTAGTACAGCAGGTGAACTTTAACTAGCCAATGATAGACTATGTTTCAAATTTTAAAGAAGAGCGCGAGGCTTGAGTGTCTTCTAGTCAAATATTTTTTATTTGGATTTAATATACACGAAGGCGGTTTCATGGCTGAGACAGGCAGTCCTAAGTTCTACATGCCGCGAGACATTTCTTCATTCAATTCAACTCAGTCAGGCTCGCAGAAGCAGTTGCAAGTTTGACGTTGCTGAGGATCTCAGTTATAAGATCATACAAGAGTTCGCAGTACTTATAAGTTCGATTCACGCGCCGCATCACTCATCTATAAGTTTCACACGCAGTTTGTATCAGCGTAGGTAAGTCTATCGTAAGCAAAACACCAGAGGACGCGAAAGATTTTGGACATGGTAAAATACAAATAGATATTATGTCACATCGCATGCTTATTTACACTATAGAAACCCTCTTCCAATCCTGTAAAGTATGAGTCAACGAAATAGCCCAATTCACTCCGAGAATTTGTTGTCGTTGAAGCGTGGCGCCCAACGTGGAGCCAACAACAACGACAATAACAGCACCTGTACCAAACCGCTTCATTATTTTATGTACTGAAATAGAATGCGTTAAAACGGAAACAAAAAAGGAAAAGAGTTGAAATACATTGGCATTCACTATCGACCGACACCAACAGCAAGATATAAGTTCTGCATCTTTTTACATGTACACCAGGGGAGAGGTGCCCATTAAGGCTGTGAGGTTGAGCCTACCCAAAAATTAGCGTGCTAGCTTGTATATGTTAGCTTTCATTGACGAACTGAACTGCTTTCTTATTTGAATTATGTCAACTATCTTTGACGTAGATAGCCATTCACCAGTAATACCATCGAAGGCTCAGCCTGTCTTGCTCAAACGCAGTAATGCTTTTCTATGCCATTGCCAGGGAGAGGTGAGAGGATCTTTAATGGAGTTTTCGTTTTCGTTGTAGTCTGGCCAGTTAGCCTTGGTCGCAGCTCATGTCTGCTCTCTTTTGAATTTTTGTAGAATCTGAAGTCCAAAGGAAGGAGCAGAATGCAAACGATTTCAATTTATGATGTATTTCGCTATTTTAGTTGTATTGTGGTAATATACAATGATGCAATTATTTTTCTTTCAACAGTAAAAGTAATTTACTATGACTACTTATTTTTAAAACGCATTCTTAAAATACCTTAATCGTATTTTAGTTTAATCGGGACCGCGTCCTTATGGTAGGTTGGTAATTCTTCATGTATAACTCCTTTTCCCTCCATATCTACGTAATTGTCAACTGTAACGGAACACGCAGTATTTTTAGGATTAGAACAAGAGACAGTAAAAAGTTCAGTGAAATATCAAGAATTCATTTCAAGAGCGATTTATATATAAGTATTGAAAAAAGATCGGAGTATTGAGCTCATTACAAGCACATTTAAGAATCACGATCACGAACTTTTTAATGCATTATATTGAACATGAAAATTTCGTGATAATTACAGAACCATTTATGTATGTGTGTGTGTGTGTGTGTGTGTGTGTGTGTGTGTGTGTGTATATATATTGTTCTTTCAACTATCCTTGTGTAGTATATAAAGTTGGAAATGAATCAGACATGAAAATTTCGGGTCTCGCTCGGGTTCTTCAGCCGGGCTGACGCTCTAAACAACCGTGCTACCATGTCTCCTTGCAAGACCGAAACCATAAAACTCCATTTGATTCTACAGCGTGTTTCAGAAATACTCTTACAAACTTAGATGGCGGGTTCCTCACATCAAAACAAGAAAGAAAAAATGTCCATATAAACATATATTCCGAAATCGTTAGTTTTTGAGTAATTAATTAAAGTTTATCAAAACAAGAAAAATATCCATATAAACCTGTCCAGAACTATTAGTTTTAATAAGCTATTAATGAGAGTATACCAAAACAAGAAAATAGAAGTCCATTAATACCTCAAAAACTAAGTTCCTTCCTTAGTTTTTGAGATATTAATGAAAGTTTACTCCTGAGTTAAAATGACTATTACTATCACATCTTTAATACGGTTCTTACCAAATCATTTAAATGGCTAACCTTCAACAGTGCTATTGTTGCATTTTGCAAAAAATATTTTGTCATATAAGTATGCACTGTTGATGCGCCAAGTGCATCAGCAGACTAATATCAATAACTTCATCCAATTACTTAACAAAATTAATTTTATTTTCGGTTACAATCTTAAGTTGTTAGATTGCACATTGAAATGCATTGAAGTAAGCTTTCATTAATAACTCAAAAAAACCAAGGATTAATGATTTCTGGACATATGTTTATATGGACTTCTATTTTCTTGTTTTCGTAAACTTTCATTAATAACTCAAAAACTAAGGGTTTCTGAACATATGTTTGTATGAACTTTTTTCTTATTTTGGTGTCAGGAACCCACCACCAAAGTTTGAAAAAGTATTTGCATTCTGCTTAAGACCTACCTAAGTTTCTCTACTATAGGAGATTTATTTCATAAACAGGACTGTTATTTATTTTTTAAAGTGATAAACATGCAATGTAACTGATGAGAGTTGAAACAAGAAGTATATACTATTGTATCATTAACAACGATAAGAAAGTTGTCACAAATATTTGTGAAAATTGCCTGTTTCTGCAAAAAGTTTCATTTCTGTGATAAGAAAAAAAATTGTATTTTTAAAACTACATTAAGTATATTTTATACATTATATATTCATTCTAAGAATATAATAGTTTCAGTCTAGCACTTATAAGTTGCTCAAAATCTGAAATATTCTTCAATTTTCTAACTGAAATTTAATTTCTAAATAGAAGCAATTTAAGGGCAGATATCTGTGAAATGCAGCAACTTACTGAAATTTATTGAAAATGAATAATAAAAGCATATACATTTACACAAAAAGTTGAAGTTCCTTATAATGTGAGGAGCATCGTTTCAAAATGCTGTTTGCCTGCAAATATAAACTTTTCAAGAATCAGAAAAAAATGCACAGAAACCAAACTAAAAAGGACAAACAACAGTAAAAAATGTAAGTTTCAAGAAGACTATAAAGTTAAAAAAACAAATCAATTGTTATAATGGTTCAGATACAATCCCAAAGAAATTCTTGGACAAGTTGCCTTTTGCATCAAACTTATGGACTTATTAACATTTGAAACAACACAGACTAGGTGATCCTTCTAAAAATGTCAGTTAGTTTGAAAAGGGGACATTCAGTGCAAAATATTTGTGAACCAGATACTATGACATTGATACCCAAGATTAAACATGCCAAGGAATAATGTAGACAAGTTACTGAAGCAGAAATTTGGTGACAATTGGGGAAGCCCAGACGCACTGAAAAAGCTCAACAAGTTTGATGTTTTTTTCATCATAATTCATCATTGCCCCCATTAAGTTCCAGTTCATATCTTTAAAACATTAAACTATTGCAAACTGATATTTTAAAAATTCTTTAACCAAAAATAGGAACAGATTAACAAATAAAGTCTTCAAGAAAAGGCCTAAATATTTAAATTTAAAACGTTGTGTCCAAACCACTATAGCAAAGCAATTATTCTAGACTAAAATGATAAATCAATTTTATACTCTTATAATGTATTTTCCATTGAACTGCTCAGAACATGTTTCACGGGCCATTGCCAGCAACATCAGCTGCAGTTGACATGCAGTCTGTGAAAATGTTCTGAGCAGTTTAATGGCAAGTGGAGCTTAGGGATACAAAATCAACTCACCAGCCAAATCTAGAGCCTAAACACTACTATATTTTAAAGAGCTTATATTAGCCTAGTGCAAAACTCTATTAGACTTTGCCTATCTGCAGTTTATGGAAACCAGTATTTTAAATGGTCATCTTAGATCATCTTTAAATATGAGGTAGTATCCACATGGTGCTGCCATCTCAACAGTAGCTGCAGTAAAGTTTTGTACTGCTAGCACATCTGATGAGTGAGTGTTTAAAGCTTCATGCAGATGGGTAGCTATGTTGAGATTCTATAGTACTTTTCATGATACCTGTGTGTAGTGTGTGGCGATTTTACGATAGATCCAAGATTAGAACAGAGAGTGTGCATAAAATTCTGTGCAAATCTCAGGAAAAATGCTATGAAGACCTTCACAAAGATTTAACAAGTATTTGGGGGACAAAGCATGAGCCATACACATGTGTTTGAGTGGCTGCTCGGTGAACCGGCTGTACAGCTATTGAAGATGATGCTCACACCGGTAGGCCCGTCAAGTGCACAACGCCTGACATTGTTGCCAAAGTTCAACACTTCATTCGTGAGGACCGACGTCGAACCATTGAAGACGTTGCTCATGAAGTGGAAATTGGTTATGGGATTTGCCAACGACTTTTAACTGATGAAGTGGGCATGCATCTTGTCGCTGCAAAATTTGTGCCAAGGATCCTCACTGCGATCAGAAGGCGCAGCGTGTAGAAGTTTGCACGGAGCTTCATCAGACCATATCCGATGACCCAACCTTCTTGTCCAGGGTCATCACCGGCGACGAGAGCTGGATGTACGCTTATGACCCTGAGACAAAACAACAAACCTCCCAGTAGAAGAGCCCGAACTCACCAAGACCAAAAATGCGAGACAAGTCGAGAACAAAGTCAAGAGCATTCTCCTCGTTTTCTTTAGTCCATAAATAAATCAAAATCCTCGTTTTCTTTGATACCAAGGAGATTGTGCACAAAAGAGATTGTCCCACCAAATCAAACAGTGAATTCCATGTACTACTGTGACGTTTGCGACGGCCCGAACTTTGGCGACAAGAGAACTGGCTGTTGTATGACGATAATGCGCCCTGTCACAATTCCTTGTTCACCTAGAGATTTTTGACGAAAAACTACATGACGGTTGTCCCCCACCCACCGTACTCGCCTCATTTGACACCATGCAACTTCGCTCTTTTCCCCAAACTGAAAATCAAATTGAAAGGACGTCGACTGGACACAATTGAGGTGATTCAAGAAGAAACGTTGTCTGTGCTAAGCACCCTCAAAGAACATGATGCACCTGGAAAATGGCAGAATCGCTGGGACCGGTGTATATGTGTGGAAGAGAACTACTTCCAGGGTGAACGGTGGTAAGTTTTTGACCAGATGACAGCACCAGTCCCGAATATTCAGGATACCACCTCATATCTATTGTGATTCTTCTTTTATTGCTTCAGTCTGAACCAACCACATGGTCTAATGGTCAGAGTTCCTGGTTTCTTGGGTTCAATTTTCAGATCTCCTAGATCAGATTTTTCTTTAATAGGATGATCCCTATGGTGGCAATGGCCTGGTTAGTTTACATACTTAAGGATCCCCATGGTGCACCATAACCTTCAATATCATTTCCACTGGGACAACGTATTGGTACAAGGCTGGCATTGGGAGAAAAATTGCTTCAGCCTTTTCAGAGTAAGAGAAAGCTCTGGTAAATCCAAAGTACTTGATTATTCTCCACCCTCCACTTTTGCCATTAATTTTTTTCAGTCTATGCCCTATGGCTAACCAATTGAGCCAAATAGGTAGCTTTTACACTTGTTGCCATTATAATTATGGTTGTATTTTGTAATGGAATTAAACAAAAATTGCATATGAATATTTGTAACTAATGTCTATGCCATCCATTTGTTTTGCCTCACTTATACGTAGCAGAAAGATCTTGGTTGGCAGCCAAGCACATAACTCATTGACCCAATCAAGATTAGATAATATTGACAATTGACGAAACAGAAAAAGGAAAAAAGTGAAGGGGAAGAATTGTTTAGCTATTTAAAATTTGTGAACATTCCTAAAAATGCCTATATTCCAAGGTGTTAAAAATGGTCACAGTTTGCAGTGAGACAGCACTGTAATGTCTAAATCAATTCTGATGCACACATTTGTATTACTGCTCAAGTTTGAAAGCATAATATGAACTGCTACACAACTTGCCAAAAGAAATACAAGCACATTTCTGAAGCAGAGTTCCAACATTTGAATTAAACTTTATTTAGACACTGCAACGCCCATCTTTCTGTGAATTGTACCATTTTCAATTCACATTCTAATTTTTAAATTGCAAAAAAAGTTGTATAATTTGGTTCGTCCATTCCTTAAAGCTTGGAATTATCTCTCATGATGTGATTTATAATGTATGTACGTGCATTTGTCTTTTGCACATTGCCAATGTGGCATGTACTCTGCTGCAAACTGTTCAGAAAGCAAGGTTGAAACAAATGGAAGACACAGAGCTTTTGACATGTTCATTCCTCAATTTTCTTAAAATAGGATAAGGATTTAGATTTCTTTTAATCTATTTACAATATTACATATGTAATAATTTATAATCCAAATAATTATAAACTTAAAGAGTACAACTGTATAGTATCATAAAATTTTTATTTTATATAAATCATACAAAACAATTTTCTAGTATAATTTTTAAGAAATTCTCTTTCAGCAATCATTCATGTTTTAAATCATGAATTCTGTTTTAATTTTAGGGTAGGGGAATTTAACCTAGTAATCATTTATTAACTTGAGATCATTTTATGATTCAGTGGAACTAACACTCTTTGCTCCACTTGTTTCATGAACCCTTGTTTGCATCATCAGCTCATTGTCGAATGGAGGATAAATCATTATGCTGTGGAAATGTATAATGTACTCTGGTGTAGATATGATGAGAACTTAACAGTTTATGTTTTCATCCCCGGAAATGTTAAAGTTCATTAAACTGTCTTTGTACTTGTAAATGTAGATTTGTGCCATTATTACTGCTTCATATTCTTATCTAGAGTCCAAAATAATTTGTACTTCTCTACACATATACCTACAAACCATTCAGTTTATATAACTTGACAGTATGGCAGCCTATGACCAGGAAAGTATTTATAGAGGCTAATTGCACAGAAATATTCTCCAGCTTTGTAAATGTTAACCTTATTCACTTTCTGAACTAAAGACCATAAGTTCTTAATGCCCATTATCTCTTTGTTTATTTGAAGCTTTATTTATCTATGTTTTTTTACAGCCTCTAAGAAAGAAGTGTACTGATTTCTTTATACACATACCTTATGGGAAATTCAAGGAAAGGAGATTACGGCAAAAAAGAGGCAGGAAATAAAATAAAAAGTATATAGAAATAATTTATTATGAACAGTCATTAATACAATTGGTTGAAAAGGTTGTGCATAAGTCTCCAAGTTAAACATTTGTAAATCATTTCTGATATTGATATAGAATAGGCACAATAAGAATATAAAACAGTTATCAATATTGAATACACTGAAAATTCAGGACTTGAGTGTACTCCACTCTTTAACACAGCAGCTGGGATGTCTAAAGGTAAGAAGGCAGCAGAAAAGAGGTTAACAAAATAAAGATATACATACAACTTTTGAAATAAAACCAGCTAAGATTTTAATGACATTATAAAGTTTAAAAAAATGTACCTTAAACATGTAAAAATGGCATAATGCATATGATGACTGTTACACACATGTAATATTAATACTTATAAAAAGCTTTTCAAATAAACCTTAATTAAGTCATGCACATTAACTCCTGTGGTCTTTCAATTAATGATCACAGATGCATTCTTACAAACAAATCAATTTGGATGCCTTTACATACCTCAGTTTGAAAATTGCACATTAAAATCCAAAACCAAACCATCTGAAAGGGCCATCCACAGTAAATTCTAAGGGAATATCCTTTGTAGTCTACAAGAATAATGCAGCAAACCCCAGTGCTCGCACATTGGAAAACTGAGAAAAATTTGTGGCAGTATGAAAATTGCTAAATAATGATATTGCCTTTCTTTTATTCCATGTAAACTTCTACGCAAAATAAAGAATGGTGATGATAATATTATAATAATGATGATGGTGGTGGTGGTGGTGGTGGTGGTGGTGGTGGTGGTGGTGGTGGTGGTGGTGGTGGTGGGGTGGTGGTGGTAAAGAAAAGTAATTTAGTAGTGTAAATCTTAATCAAAACCAGTGCTTTGGTGAATAATCTAACCTTTCAGAGAATAAAAATAGATAAAGAGTACAGCCTTTTATATACATGCTCCATTTTCATAATATATAGTAAAACCTCAAGTTATCCACTATAACTTGAAAAAATTAAAAAAGCTATGAAAAATTAAAAAAAAAAAAAATGATATAATCTACACCACAAACTTTTTCAACTATATCAGTCATAGACCAATTCTGAACCCCTTCCTTCTCAAAATTCCTTTTCTTCTTAGTGTTTCCTGCCTTTCATGCTACAGTAGTAAAACCAATTTTAAAACAGTGCTACAAAAATCTCTTGCTGATATGAAATAACATATTTCTTCTTCGCTACTGACTTAACTGATTCAATTTTCTCACATTTTAAACAACAAATTTAACTTGTTAATAGCCTACCATATTGAAAACAATGATAAATTACAAATATGTGATTCTAACTGCACATTATGGCTTTGTCTGCACAACAAATGGTGAAAGTAATAGCACTGTTCACTCACATTATTTACTGCCAGCTGTGCTTGATTTAATGAAATAGTTGACTTGTTAAGCTGATACAAGTATGTATATTGTATTTCCATTGCAGACCCTTTCTTTAATACTGGACATTAACCAGGTTAGTACATTTATTATACCAACCTCTATATTTTCACTTTATGGTACTCACAATGTCTACTGTGATGGTGGAGAAAAGTAAAAGTGGCATATATACAGGTGACATTTTTTTTTACAGAAATAGAAATGCACAGATATTCCACAGCATGATTGCAGAGGATGGATAAAGAAGGTTCTGCTGTAATTCAATACCAGGACAAACTACTAACAACTCCTTAATTTTTTGACTCCTTAATTTCATGAATGACATGTTTCTTATTTGAGCTTCTCTATGAAAATTTATTAATGCCTTTAGAGAAGCACTTATTCACCAACAGAAACACTGATTGTTTAAAACTGGCAATAATTAATGTATGAAGTTATAAATATAAATACAAAAACATGTTCTTATAATCTATTACTGTGTAACTTACTTAATATAAGCCGAAGGGGCTAAGAAAATGTATGACTGTCTATGAATTTTAATTTCATACCTGAAGCACATACAAATTAAAATTCATGCAGACAAAAAACTATTCAAGCTAGGAAATAGTAAGAATAAAAACATTTCAATTACGACATATTACACTCTAAATGACTTGTATATCTCATTTAGGAAGTTTTAATTTCCTGTACTGTGACCACAAAGGAAACTACAAACAATTCTAAGTTTGATATTATTGTGTGATTTACTTGGACTACACACTCTTAGAGAATAAAACTAAATTATTAAAATCAGTACAAGGACCTACAGCTACTTGGGATAAAATCTACATCTACAAATACAAAGACAGTCTAATGAACTTCGATATTGCCAGGGATGAAAACATAAACACAAGTTTATCACACTGCCACCAGAACAGAATACACATTCCCACAGCTTAATGAATTATCCAACAGTTGCTTTTAGCTTAGCTGAAGATGAGAAGAAAATGTTCTCGAAACTGGTTCTAAATATTATGACAAGTAAGTGAAGCATTAACAGCGTGTAGTTCAACTAAATCATACAATAATATCAATTATATGATTGACTTCACTGTGCAAGTTCCAATTAACATTTTAATTTAATTTAATTTTAATTCTAAGTTCCCTTACAAATACTGCACCAATGACAAATGGCTTCATATAGCACATACCATTTATTGCACTTAAAATAATTAAATTATGAAATGGCAAAACATGTTGGAAACTGAATCTTTTTAGTGTTATACTGTCAAAAAACAGATATTGTGTGGAAAATGTAAAAAATGAATTAACTTCCAAAAAATGTCTTTTAGAGAGCAAAAATGTTGCATTTTCCTAACACTATATTAGTTGTAAATTTATTACTTTATAGACATTATATTATATAAGGTTTCACTCTCCATATGCTTTAACCATTGCCCTTAAACCTACAAACAATAGAAAACTTATCTTGTTTAAAAGGCATTTTGATACTGGAAAGCAAGCTTATTACATTTACAAATACAGAATTCTGTATGACTTTAATGGATTTATTAAAAGGCACATATTAAACAGCTTTTGAGTTAGTTCCTCTAAAACTTCTTCATTACAGTACAAAGAGCTTTTATTCTGTAACATATTGGGCATAAAGGAAATTGTCACACTTCCTACAATATGCATGGCTTTCAATTCACAAATATAAATATATATTAACACACAATTAAATATGCTTATGAGCATGAGAAATTGTAAGGCATTCACTACTGGTATTCTAAATATATGCAAGTAGACAGATTATTATATGAAAAAAATTGTATGTATACACACATACACTCATTTCATTCAAATATGGCTGTTAAAGCTACAAAAAACAGAATGTTTCAAAATTCACCACAATAATTCCAAGGATCACAGAGGTGCTATGGATAAGCATTTTGAGATTGGTGACTTGTGGTCTGCAGATTTAAAATTCCCTTCAGTGCAGTAAAAACTAATAAGGGCAGTGTACCACTTCATGTTTGATAAATGTCATGAGGAAATTTTCTGTTACTCTGCAGCATGATGGCTAAGTTTTAGTAGATAGCTAAACTGTATATACAAATGAGTCAGTATTAGGTGACACTAAAACTTCACTAACTTTAGTGTCACCTAATACTGACTCATTTGTATATGTAACAACTTCACTGTTCCTAACTTCTTTTAAGATTGCAAGCTAAACTATAGTTGGACTCGGAGCAGAGCAAGGTTTAAATCCTCAATGAGTGCTTTTTTTCTTCTCCTTAATGATTAACATGAAAAAGTAGTTTTTGGTTTTTGTTACATTAACTATGCAATTCAGTTTGAGTATAAAGGCTAAGGAATTATTACATGAGCATTTAGGAAACAAAGTAGCTGTGCTATATGTAATAAAAAAACTTTTTTAAATAATGAAATAAAAGGTAGGTGACATATATTGTTTCTCACTTTGAGTCGTAGTGCAGTGCAAATGCAAATGTTCAAGATTGAAAGGTTAAAAAAAATAGAGAAATAGAATAGAGAGGATTCAAATAAATTCAGTGGTAAGTACAGCATATGAATATTAAATGGACTCACTAGCTAATTAAGAAAATAAAGAAGAATTAATGAAAACAAAATTTCCTGCCTAAAAAAGAAAAAAGAATATAATCATAGAAAAGAATGGAATATTTCACTTTAGTTTAAGTAAAAATGTTAACAAAATGAAGAAATTATAATAAAAGAAAACAAATTTCATCTTTTTGCCTTTGAATTGAAGAAATATTAAACAATATGAACAACCAGGATCATGTAGAAAACCTATTAATTTTCATGAAGAATAATCTTTTGTATGAAGATGCTTCTTTACTTAGTGAAGCAGGAAATGTTCAAACGCTACTACCAACATCCCTGCAGAGGTTACATCTGCCTTACTCTACCTGTTTCTTTACCAATCATTACTACTAGTAGTAATAGTAGCAGCAGCAGGCTACCTGCCTTCAGCATATGTAAGCACTGCACACCCTTGAACATTTGCCATTTTATTTTATGATAATGCATAGCATCAATTCATTTTATGCAGATAATTCATTACCAGTATATCTTCATACATAAATTTTGTGGAACAAATAGATGTTTAAATATTGTACTTACGAAGCTGTTGACAATGGAGTGGCAATATAACCTCAACCTAGATATTCATTTTTTACACTAAACTCCATTCACTTACACAAGTAAGATGCATTTCGGAAGAATCTCTCCCATCTTCAGTTGCTTACTGAACCGCCGTTACTCGAAACTATGGCTGGACAAACGGATGTTCCTGTGGTGGCCTTTGTTGGTTGAAGTAGGAAGTTGCTGAGCTCATCCATAGGAGGAAACTGGAAATTCATTAGGTTTTCTCTATTTTTTAATATGAAAATTTTTTCCCAAGTGGATAACTCCAAAGGGCTTTGAAGATGTTTCAGCAGTTTTATTCCTGGTTTTATTTCATGGTTTTTGGTCCAAAAGTGAGCTGTTACTGCTGATTTATCCACCTGTTTAAACCGAATATTCCTAAAATGTTCTTTCCTCCGAATTTCCAAATTTCTTTTTGTTTTGCCTATGTAGCTCTGTTCACAATCTGCACATTTTATTTCGTAAATTCCTGATTTCTGTTCTGTTGGTATGGAGTCTTTTACTGTGCAACCTAATAAATTCTTGATGTTGTATCTGTTCTTTGGGGCTAACATTATTCCATGTCTTTTACTGCGCAACCTAATAAATTCTTGATGTTCTTTGGGGCTAACATTATTCCATGTTCTTTGAAGATTTTCTTGAACTTGTTGTGGTAAATTGGATGGTAGGTGAAACTTTTGAATTTGTATTCTTCTTTTGTGTTTTTCAGTGTGGAAACCTCCCTCATCCCTTTTTGTCTTTTAGATTTATTGATAATTTTTATCACTGTGTCTTTGTTGAAACCATTCATTATAGCTGTCTGTATTATTTGTTTGTATTCCATTTTGTACTCTGCTTCTATGAGTGGAATATTCATCAATTTGTGTGCCAAACTGTGAAAAATTGCATATTTATGTGGAATGGGATTTTTTATGTAGTTTTCTGTGTGTGTTTCTTTTCTGTAAATTCCAAAATTCAAACAATCTCCATTTCTTATAATTTTTAAATCTAGAAATGGTAGCCACCCATTTCTTTCTTCTTCAATAGTAAATTGTATGGATTCATGTTGCAAATTAAGAAGTTTCAGGGCATCTGTTGAGTGTTTCTTCGGTATTATTGCAAAAATGTCATCCACATACCTATACCATGACTTGAAAATTAAAGGGAAGGCTTTTGTGATGTGTATTTCAAATGAGCTCATGAATAATTCTGCTAGAAAAGGTGACAAAGGGTTTCCCATAGCTAGGCCTGAAAATTGTTGGTAATATTTTTTGTTGAAGCTGAAGTAATTTTGTTTAATGCAAATATTAGTGAATAGTAATTTAGTGTTAAAAATGAATACCTAAGTTGAGGTTAAATAGGTCTTTATTAGTGGGCCTAAAATTCATAAACTGAAATTATGTAAGTTTCAAGGTTCTGTTAGGATAAAAAAAAAAGAGGAGGGATAAGGGACTTAAAATGGCTTTGTTTTGTTTGTATAGCCTGCCCTATGCTGATAGAGCCTGAAGTGAATGATTACCTTCTGATTAGCTTACAGAATCCAAAAGTGCACTACACTGTTATCAGTTGCATGCCTACCCTTACTGGAAGTAAATTATGAGTTAAACAGCAATGCCCATGTCTTTGGCAAAATGGTTCTTAATAACTACTAACAAGATTTCTCACTAAGGAACCACAAATAAAAAATTTGGATGACAAATTGGAAACTTATTTGGCTTTAATAGCAACTAACCATTATTAACCTCTAATCTCATAATTCCCATACATCAAACTTTGGTCTTAAACACTATGTTTCCTTTCTATAAATATATGTCTGAATTCCCTATGTCACCCCTGGAATTTAAGCAGTTGAATTCTGAAACAAAATGTATATCTGCTGCAGCTACTGTCACAGAAAAGTTTCTAAGGAAAAATCAGAACATTATCAACACCCTTTATCAAAGTCTGTGGCTTCATTTACAACTATATATGTATAATAAGACAGTGTCATTAATATGTTAGCAGTGTGTTCCTTCTCTCTTAAAACGTTTTATTATTTAATCCTTTACATACTTTTGCTGAATATAAAATAAAAGGTTATATAATCTAGAATCTATTTCCACATGTAGACTATGCAAAAAATCATGGCAAGAAATATGTTAGTTTCTTTTTCTTTTTATTTTCTTTTTCTTTCTTTTTATTTTTTCTTTCTTTCTTTTTCTTTTTTTTTTCTTTCCCCCCACAAGCTCCATAATCACCGATCTACAGACAGATTTGCCTGGTGCTAGTTACGCCTCACGAATGATAGTGGAAAATGACAATGTGAATTAGAATGTGTTAGTGAGGAGTTGCATTATTTTTTTGTTGTTGACTGGAGCGGTTTCAGTTGTAGAGATTCACACATTCATTTAGGGATTTCCATATTTCTCTGTTAGCATGGAATGTGCTGTATTATTTTGTTAATGAGTGCATCAAAACAGTTCATATGCCTGGAATATGTGTACAATAGAAATCTATGACAGCATGTCTCTATAGTACACCCAGAAAAGTTGAATATTACAACGCCTGTGAAATGTGCAAAAGAATTTCAATTATGCATACTATCAGCAAGATTACCATAGTGAGGGATCAGGTGGAAAGAAAACAATGACATGTAGCTTATGCAGTCATCAAGCAACAACGAAATTTATTTTAATTACAAACATTGTATGATTGAGTCAAACTACACCTCATATTGATTCCATTTACTTATTTAAATATAGAATATATTTCGCAGATCAACTGCATCCTCAACTAACATTAACTGACTAGCTCAACTCAATCACACAATGTTCTTAATTATATAATTAGCTTTATTGTACAATGTTCAATTATGATTTCAAGGAATTTTTTATTTATTTGAGGATTTAGAATCAGTACTGATATAAAAGTAAATTCGGATAAACTATATATCTCATCCTTTGATGATTTTAAAAACTGGAAGCAGGAAATTGAGATGAGGTAGATGTTTGTAAAAAATCAGAGTTTTCATACTGATTCTGACAACATTACAAGGTATATTATGCATGTTATCACTCAGGCAATTTTGTTTCCAAAAGTAAAGGTGTCTTAAAATTGAAAAGAAGCAATAAAATCAGTGGCATATGTCCTAAAAAGATTCTAATCTGCCAAGCTGAAGATAGAAAATGCTGAGTCATATTTATCTCAAATCATGCTGGTCATCAACATGACTTAAGTCACTTGGAACTGTCAGAAAAAAGAAAGGAGCAGTATAGCTGCAGATATTACAAAGAAAATTTCTCTTCCAGCCAAACTGGACAAAATCAGGTGCTAAATTACAAGGAAAATGACATGTAGTGTAAACACAAATTAATCTGCAGTGAATGCAATGAATGCATATACAGATAACTCTTGCATATGCATTGATTTCAGTATTAAATAAAATATGTGTAAGTACATACACAGCATATGCCAATTTCAGGTCCGCTATGAATATCCTATTAAGATATGCTGAGATATTAATGACTTTAGACACTGAAGATGCTTCTATTCTGAATGAAAAGGAGGAAATATTAGTCCAAATGAGCAAACATAAAATCTAAACTGTTCTTTGCACATATCACAACAAAAAGAAATATAAATACTTGCAAGTTTTTGGATATAATTAAGTGAATTTCCACAACAGCAGAACTTGAAGTTGTGAAGAAACAAATTCAGGACATACTTAAAGGCAACATTAGCAGTGGTTTGCAAACAAAACGAACAAGCACTCATGCCCAAAACTGAAGAAATTTCAAAGGAGGAAATTTTTTCTGCTCTTTACTTTAAAAAAATCTCATCACATTCCCCTTGCAAAACCTGATACATCCTTGTGCTTTCTTTGCTGCAAAATGGAAAAGAAGCCATTAGTGCCACCTCAAAGAAATATCGTGCTTATACAGTTCAGAATGCATGCCAAACATATTATTATTATTGTTTTTGTTGTTTCTGTTATCATTATCATCATAGTCATCATCATCATCATTATTATTATTATTATTATTATTATTATTATTATTATTATTATTATTGCTCTGCTACTATTACTTCCTTTACGTGTTACATTGCTACATTACAGTTTACTATTTATTTTCGCTATAAACTGAATGTGATTAACTATTAACACGCAATTGTTTCTTTGCATTATGACTGTTCTATCCACCTGCATTTCTTGAAGTCACATGCAGAACAACAAGTAAACACTACCACTTCTCCGCATTCAAGCACCATTCCTTGGAATTGGACTTGGCTTTCTCTGCTGCTGTATGTGAAAGGAGGTGTGACTCCAACACCAGGCACATCTGTCTATATGATCAAGTCCATAAGCAAGTCAATTAAATAAACATTATTTAAATGAATTATTATTCTGCACTATTTAATTAGCAACTTTACAGAATGCTCTTTCAGTTTTCCCCATTTTGAAAAAACACTTCTAACAACATCGCAATAACCTGTTTACCTCTCCTTCATTTGCTCTACTGCCTATGACAATTTAAAGTGGTATCTAAGAATTCTATACAGATTGTGAATTATTACAGATTTCTTATTGTGAACATCTGCAAGGGTGATATTTTTGGTAAGTGATGTGCTTACAGATCTTTATAGTTCTGCATTTTGCTGCATTTATGGCATGCAATGGAAGCCTTATTCTCATTAAGATTAATATCAGAACTTATATATCAATTACATAAACAACATTAATAACGGGCACTTTGTATATGGATAAGGTATAGTTTATATGTATAGTCACACAAAAATATATAACACAATATTTGTGCTAGAAAACAGTAATATTAAAATTATTGTTTCATGTAGTCTGTTTTAAGATTTAAATGAAATTGCTTTAAACTACATACAAAGAAAGGCACACTTTATAGAAACTGCATTTGGTAGATTAGTATATTTGATTTAATTACTTAGGACCTGTTGTGTAATGTATTAGCAATATTATGCATTAAAAGATGTATTTGACTAATAGAACTTCGTTTTACAATATCCTAAGAAATTTTCTTTCACCATGTGTCAAAGTTAGTCATTAACTGCTAATAAAAAAGCTTTACTTATGTCAGCTCAAATATCATCATTGTACATAGCAGCAATCATGTTTCATACAATTTAACCTAGTTTACTATCTGAAGCATAAACCAATATTCTATCAGAAAAAAGTTCTTGGCAAATGACACAAAACAAAGTACATAGTGAAAACTTATAAGTAAAATTATATTTGGCATATTCAAAACAATGTAATACATTTTGAATGTTAATTTGTGATTACATGTCACTACAAACTGTGATGCAAACTTTGGACAATTAAGTAGGCTAACTGCAGTGCAATGACTTCTAGAACATCTCCATTCTCTTACAAACTCTAAATAAGCACCCATTCACAAGTAGGTTCTGAAGACATTCAAATCCTAAACTAACATAAAATGTCCTAGAAGGTTCTGAACTGATTTTGGACTTTATTTATTAACTTTCCAATTTGTGCATAAAAAAAAACTGCACGCACTCTCCATCTTTATTAGATAAAGATGTGCTCTGATAAAAAACAAAGTTTCTAGTATGGCATAATCCTGGGAGTAGAATTGGTTATAGTAAGAGATTTAAAAAACCATGAGATTCTATTAGTAGATACTGACATTGATTTAAATGAGACTCTATAAATGCAAGTGAAATAAAGCAACATGTTCACCGCTTCATTTTATCCAGAATTGGAAGCACCATATCGAAAGTGGGTCTCTTTCCTGGGTCCTCGTTCATACATATACGGATCAGCTTGGCAAGATGTGGTGAGATTCCAGGAGGAATGCTGATGCGAAGACCTTCCAGAGCAATCTATGGAATAATATTTTGCAGTAGCATATAGAAAATTATAGTACATAATTATATTATTAGTCAAAAATCCAAACATTAAACTTTTTCACAGAAAGATCGAAACACTGGAATCATATAATTCATTCAATTTTCTGCTTTTTATAGAGCTGAGATTTAGTGGCTAATATATATATATATATATATATATATATATATATATATATTCTTCTCATTTGGAGCCACAGCCCAAGGTGAGCCTTACCTGCTGCGGTAACCCCTGCATCCTCTACCTCTGTCTTAGGACTTCATTGATAGAGTATGGTATTACAGGGGGACATGTGATCAGAATGCAGACATCTATATGTAAAGCCTCAAATTGGTCTATAGTTATGAACTTCCCTTACCAAGGAAAATTGCAGATTTGATCATTATTACTTACTGTAAATTAAATGCATCTAGTTTCTACATACCTTCATGCCACATTCCATTGGGGAGAGATCAGCAAAAGGCACTTCTCTTGTTGCAAGTTCCCAGAGAAGAATGGCAAAACTCCACATGTCACAAGCTTCCCAGTTTCTATCACTTGGTTTCTTCTGAAGCGCTGTTTACAGTGGAACAATTAAAGCTTTTTTACTCAATACATTTTAAATAAATGCATTATTAGTTATAAGTGTGGTTTAGTTTAATATATTTAAACATGATGGAAAAGACACAAAGAATAGGCTAACAATTCTCATTATAAAAAAAATGGATCTGATAAATTTATCACTTTAGTCTTTAGCAAGCCATGGGAAGCAATGCTTTCAAGAAAATGAACAGGCTACTACACAGTATCATAGCAATAAAAATGCAGAATTACTGCCAATATTTTCATGACTGCTTTTACAATTTGGAAGCTTGCAAGGGCTCACAGGAAACAAAAACCTCTTTATTGACAGAAGAAGTGCTGTTTGAGACAATATTTATGAGCTGCCACCCTCACATTTAATTACAGTAATTATAGCAAGTAATTTTATGTAACTTTGTTATAGTCATGAGTGCAATATCATTTTATTTCTTGAATAAGTGTTGAGTTATTGTGTGTAAAATGTTATTTCTTGCCAGGGCGCAGAAAGCTACCCCCAGCCATAAAATCTGGGAATTTCTGTTGCCTTTTGTAACAATATTTGTGCAGAATTCTTGAGCAGAAGTTAATTGGTATTCTGTTAGAGAAAGGTAAAGCAGGGTAGGCACAATGAAACTTACGGAGGCAATTACAGGAATGAAAAGACAGGCCGATAACCTCTTCAAGGGAAGAAGCCAGCTGCTGGAGTTCATATCTACATGTAAATAATCACATGTTCATTTAGTTTGCAATTTTGCTGCCTGCAGTCAGTTTTGGAAGAAGCATTCAGCAGGGCAATATCAGTGGAAGGGCTTTCCCCATTCAGTTCAATTAGTGAAAAGCAGAAAGCTGTAGAATAGTAAGTGGACGAGCTTTATTAGTTAAGCGCAATATTTATGTACAATAGTGTATAAACAATAAATTGTGTTTTCTCTTCCATAAAAAAACTTATTTAATTAAAACACTGTTGCCTTATTTAATACCGCTGCATGTTCCTATACATTTTTGTAAACCTTCAACTGCATCAGTATTCTGTAGTCACTTGATGCAGAGTGCAAAACATTCATTAAAGAATTTGTTGGAATATTTTCTGCTTGATGCTCGAAATTAAGTGGACAAGAAAATAAATGTAAATTATATCTAATCTGCCATCTAACACACTCATATGCTTCACTTACTTTTAAATATGGTGGGACTGGTTTCGAAGAGACATCCTCTTCATCTTCAACCAACTTGACGACTGGCACGAGAAACTAAAATCTATGAGGACCTGTGGCTCCGTCCTGGTGGTGTTTTTTTTTTTAAGAAAAAAAGAAAAAACACCACCCAAATGGAGCTACAGGTTCTCATAGATGTTAGTTTCTTGTACCAGTTGTCAAGTTGGTTGAAGATGGAGAGGATGTCTCTTTGAAACCGTCCCACCATATTTAAAAGTAAGTGAAGCATAAGAGTGTGTTAGATGACAGATTAGACATAATTTACATTTAACAAGCTTCACTGTGTGAGTTCCAACAGAATTTTTTAAAAATGTCTTATTTTTCGAAAGTTCTTAAATGAAGAAAATAAATATTTACAGGCTACTCATTTTGTGATCCTTGCTTGGTATGGAGTGCCTACCAGCACAATTTTAACTGTTCTATAAAATGCTGTTATCAAAATCTTGGTTGAGTAGTATGCTAAGGGCTTTGTAATCCTTGCTTAGTATGGAGTGTCTGACAGCACAATTTCAACTGTTCTACAAAATGTTATTATCAAATTTCATGGTTCAGTAGTATGAGGCCTGGCCTATGTAAGGACTGGGACAAAATAGTTGATGAAGTAGTTAACTTCAGCTTATACAAAGTTCAGAAGAAATTATTTATACAAAGCTGTTGATTAATACCTCCAAATGCAATGAAAACCATGATGAATGTGAAGTAAGTGAAAAAGATGAGGGTAAAGATGGAAATTCCATAACTAAAGCAGATTAAGATTGTTGTACGATTGAGTCAAACTACACACTCTTATAGGCTCCACTTACTTTTACAAAGATATAACATGGTTTCCAGACCACATCCGCATCCTCAGCTGTCAACTGCTGGATAATTCATTGTGTTGTTTTGGGGATAAATAATTAGCTCTGTGGAAGTGTGATGAACTTAAAAGTTTATGTTCTCATAATTGGAAGTGTTAAAATTCATTAATCTATCTCTGTATTTATAAATTTAAATTTTCTCCCACTTTGCTAGCTTTGTAGGTCCCTTTGCTGATTTTAATACTTTTCCTTTTTTCATGTGTAGTGTTTTTCTGTCCAGAAATGAAATGCTCTACAGATTTCTCCATTTGTTTGTATTCAATGTTCCTGAAGTAATCTTTTAACTGTGGCCTATGTTTATATAGATTTTTTTGCATTCTGCACACCTTATTTGGTAAATACCTACTTTTTCCTCTGGTGGAATATTGCCATTAATATTGCTATTTAGCAGATTTTGACATTAAATCAATTTATTGTTGCCAATCTAATATTAAAATCTTTTAGAATATTTTAAATTTTTGCATAGCCCATGGATAATATGTAAATTTTTTAAAAATTTTCATATCTTTTCCTGCTGAAAGTGTTGTGGCTTCTTTAACAAGTTTCTGCCTTTAGAACTTCTGTACTTTTTATGAAATGGTTCTTTACTAAATCCATTTTTAATCACTGTTCTTTCTATTTACTAATATTCTGAGTATTCTTCCTTGTTAATGGATAGATTAATAAGCATGTGCATTAAGCTGTTGATCACTGCATATTTACATGTTTTGGAATTATCCGTTCAGCTTTGATATGGCATGTTCTTTCGTAGATTATAAATTCAGTTGCCTCGGCGCTTCATTATTTTAATGTTCAGGAATGGTAACATGTTATCTGTTTCTATTTCATATGCATATGATATGTTTTTATTTTGCATATTCAAAAGTTTTAAGAAATCACCAATGTGTTTTTTAAGTATGCCAAATATATCTTAAAGTTTAAATATGTATGGGAATACTATGTTGACATGTGTTTCAAATCTGCACATGAAGAAGTTAGCTAGAAATGGAGATAAGGGGCTGGCCAAGTCCTGATTCCTGTTTATAGAATTTACCCTTGAATGAAAAATAGGATTGGTTTAAGCAAATTTAAGTGAGTTTTATGTATTCCTTTATGTGTGCATCATTAATTCCACATGTTCTTAACCATTCATGTAGAGAAGTTAAAAGTTTATCTTTAGGTATATTTGGAAACAGCAATTCTATATCAAAAGATATTAATGTGCGAGTAGGTTGTAATTTTATATTTTTCTATTAACTGAAATGAATTGCTTATACTCCAGCTTTGAATTTTGGTAGTGTCCTGAATCTATTAGCTAGCCTTTTTGATAAATATTATGAAGGTATGTTGATATTAATGATGGATCACATGCCATTATCAGTCTTATAAATTTTTGGTAAATCTTATATTTGGGTTATTTTGTTTTATTTAGTACTGTGTTTCTTTTGGGATAACTGCAAATTTTCAGAGCTTCAATCACTGAATTAATACATCCATATAATGGAATTGTACAAATTCCTTCTTTTTTAGCAATTCTTACATCCTCATAGCATTATCTTCTTTATCTAATATCACTGTTCTGTTCCCTTTATCAGCTTTTGTATGAATTACATCTTTATCATTTAATGATTTTATTGCATTTCTATACGTCATATTTAACTGGTTCTTTCTTTTTATTTATCTTTTTAATACTTTTTCAGATCTATATTTCTATCAGATAAGATTGGCACCACTAAATCGATTTAATGTCAAAAATTTCCTGAATGACAATATTAATGACATTATTTCACCAGAGAAAAAAGCAGATATTTACCAAATAAGATGTTCTGACTATTAAAAAGTTCTATATTGCAAAAACAAAGAGAAACATAGGCACATCGTTATAAGAACACTTCAGGAACATAAAATACAGGGCTACTCAAAAAGAAGGAACAGATTTCAAACATTTATTTCTTCAAAACTACAAAAGATAGAAACACAATTCCAATGTTCCTGGAAAGAGAAAAGTTCAATTTTCACTTTTTTGTGCATTTAATATGAGCACCATATGTTACACGACAAACATCAAAACAGAGGCTCATTTCTTGCCACACACAAATCAGTTGGTCTCTAGTTATTGAATTTACAGCTTCAACAATTCGATGTCACAGACTTTCAAGAGTGTCAGGCATATGGGGGGGGGGGATAAAAAATGATCTTTACGTAACCCCACAGATAAAAATCACAAAGAGTGAGGTCTGGAGACCTGGGAGGTCACCGGTGATGAAGTTGATCTTTTGCTCCTTCTCTTCCAATCCAACATCCTGTAATGGTGTCATTCAGGTAATGTCAAACATGCTTAGAGAAATGAGGCGGGGCACCATCTTGCATGAAGATGAAGTCATCTGAATCATTTCAAGTTGAGGAAATAACCAGTTTTGAAGCATGTACAGACAGGTTAGTCCTGTCACAGTATTCTCCATGAAGAAGAAAGGTCCATAAACTTTGTTTACAAATATGGCACAGAAGACGCTAATCTTTGGTGAATCTATGAAAGAGATTCATAGGATTTTCATTTGCTCAATTGTAATGTTATGCCGATTAATTTTATCGGAAATATTAAAGTGGATTCATTGGGAAAAATTAATCGTTCAGAAAAATTTTCTCCTTCCATATCATCTAGCATGCTAATGCAAAATTTGTACCTTTTGTTGTGGTCGCCAGGATGCAATGTTTGCAATAACTGCAGTTTGTACGGCTTCAAGTGCAGACGATGTTACAGAACTCGCCATACCGTTGGTTGAGGAATGTTAAGTTCCTTGCTTGCTCATGCTGTGGATTTTTTGGGGCTCCTTTTGTAAACTGTGCGAATATGCTCAACATTTTCATTCAATGTGCATGGACGTTCTGTGCTTTTCTTTTTGCAGATGCAACCATTTTCTATGAATTTTCGATGCCACTGGTAAATCTGCTTATGCTCAGGCAGTTGTTTATTAAACTGATGGTGAAAAGCATGTTGAGCTCTCATAATGAACTCCAGTTTTGCTAATTGCAGCACTGTGTCCTGCTGTGTCGCTATTTTACTACAGAAAATCAACATGGCAAGCAACAGCACCAATGTGGCCATGATTAGAGCTTCTACCTGGAGAGTTCAAATTTTAAACTTTTGTCTGACCAGGAATGTTGGAATTATGGTTCTATTCTTTTGTAATTTGGAAGAAATAAGTGTTTGAAGTCTGTTCCTTCTTTTTGAATAGCCCTGTATAAGCAAATGGAGAAATCAGTAAAATTATTAAAATCAACACAGGGACATAAAGAGTCCCTGAGAGAGAGAAAACGTGAGAGAAAATTTACTTTTATAAATACAGAGACAGAGAACTTTCACACTTTTGAGGATGAAAACATAAACTTGTAATTAAAACGTAAATTGGAACTTGCACAGTGAAGCCATTCATATAATTGATATTATTGTATTTAGTTGAACTACATACTCTTAACACTTCATTACTTGTCATAATATATAAAACCGGTTTCCAGAACATTCAATTCTGAGTTGAATTTTAGCCTAGCTAATGAACTTTTAAGTTCATCACACCTCCACCAGAGCAGAATATGGATCCCCAAAGCAATACAGTGAATTATCCAGCAGTCGACAGTTAGATGAGAATGTGAACAATGGCCTGCAAAACACATTCTACATTTAAACAAATAGAGCCAATAAGAGTGAGTAGTTCAACTCAATCATACAACAATCTTAATTATATGATTAACTTCACGGTACAATTCCTAGTTAAAATGGAGCCAATAAGAGTGAGTAGTTCAACTCAATCATACAACAATCTTAATTATATGATTAACTTCACGGTACAATTCCTAGTTAAAACAAATTTGTTTTCTGTAACACTTAAGCACATACAAAATAATGACACCACTGAATAAGTAGACTTCACCATGAGGACACTGTGTTTGTGAACCACCATGGCAGATGCAAGGTAAGGAAATAAGTGTCTTTATAGCCACATGATGAAAGCCACCATTACCAGGTACAGGAAGGTAATTGTATGGACACTTAGCTGCAGGCTTCATGGCTCTTCTTGACTGTCTTGAACTGCCATCCTCCTCTTGAAATTCTCTGTCCAATGTTTTATCACCCTGCAGTTTTATCACCCAGTCATAATTCTCATCAATTCTAATGAACCTGATGTTTATAATAATTTCACTGAAACTTCCATATAAGTGCGCAGCACAAGCATAAGTTTTAATCCTACCTTTAATAACAGGAGAGTGTGTATAGAGTTATTTATTACAGACAGGAATAGTTTGGAGTCATGCACCAGCCCTTAGATTAAGACAGAACAAAAATCTACACTGCTATGTTAGCCTTTATCTCTTCCATTTTTCCACACAGGGCAGGGCATCACTCATAGTGGGTCCTCATGTATTTTCATAGTTGCTGTTATATACCTCCACCATTACCATCATGTTTTACCAATTTTATACTCAGGAGGTGAGTGGGGGCCATTGGGCCATAGCAATCTGCAGCAAACTTACTGGGTCCTCTGGTTTCCAGGATTCATTTTTGTATAGGTTTAGGTTTGTCTGTGTCGGCATGTGTTAATATGTGTGTGAGAATTGATTATATGAATATAATTTTTGCAGTCTATTGCCCTGTTGTATTTATTTGGTCGAACATTATACCAACCCTCCATTTCCTTTTGCTATTTCTGTAAACCATTTTCAACTTTTTTATTTACTATGTTTGCATGCATTATCTTTGCTGGGCACTCTTCTAATATTCCCTTGACCATATGGTTTAAAAACATTTGCCTTCATTCAGCTTTACCCTCAACCTCTCCAGCTATTCACTGCTATTATTATATATCTTGCTAAAGGTACATCATTACATCAACACATTTTGCTGCCATTTTTTCCTTCTTGATGGATTTCAGCTATTAAAGTCTTAAACATTTTTTGGCGTGGTGGGTGGATTAATAGCTCTTAACGCATATACTTTTATCTCTTAATAATGTTTGTTTTAGTCTCCTATTATTTTAAATGTTTAGACTTCTGCTTTTGCTGTATATTAATATGGAAGTTTCAATAAAATTCTCAATGGCTACCTCCATTAATGTATCTTGACACCAATATTCTTGTTCAATTTTCTTAATATGAGTGCATACTTTTACCTATTTTTCATGCACAATTTCTGCCACACTTTTTTAATGCAGAGAGCAAGATGATGAAACATTTAGCAGCAATTTTTGTTTCAACAAATTCTGAATTAGAGCAAGCAGATTTAATTTGCAATAAAATGCAGGAAGGCAGAAAATATTAAATCCATTTTATTTCAAAATGTGATCAGTGGTAAATATGGTTTGTGATTTATTTCTCTTTGCAATTTCTAATAGTTCCCTTCTAATATCCACTTCAGAAAAATTAATATTCTTACCTCTTGATACCCAATTATGTCAGCTTTTTGTGATTATATGTTGCATGATTGCTTTTTTGCAGTGATGCAATGCATTATCTATAATCACTTTTAGGTAGAATATTCACTATTAGTTTTTTCCTTCAAATACTTTTAAAATATGTGCCGTTCATGACATTATAATATCCTTGAGATTTTGATTTAGAGTCAAATATTACTTTCAATAGGCCTGTATTATTACACAAATTACACTTGCATATGGTTGGCTATGGTACTGAGTAACATTAATATAAGTGCATGAAGACGTAGTCAAGAAAACAGATGAAGGGAGAGGAGTTATTTTAATGCTAAGCATAGGTGCAGTGAAGCCCTTCTCCCACCTTAAGTGTTTCCTGGCATTCTCTTTGCACTTGCTTTACAATATCTGATTCTAGTAATATTGTACGTGTCAACTTCCTTGCTGCATATTGTATTGTCTAGACTCTTCTCCTAGCTGATGTCATTATTTAGTTCCACAAGTGATGTCTATTTTTTCCCTGGTCAAGTAATATATATGCACATAACTCAAACAGTAGCAAGCAACAAACTATTACAAAAACACCCTCCCAACACAACTCCCCTCTTAGCTTACATAATATAACAAAAACAAATGTGTTTCCTCCCCTCTTTATAGCTTTTCTTCTAAAAGATAATATAATACTTACCTTCTGGAGACATCCAGGCTGGATAATAAATTCGGCCTTTTTCTTGAAAGGAAAACTTTGCATCTGCCATGTTAATTCTTGCAGTTAAATCCTCATCAATCTATAGCAAAATAAAAAGAATAAAATGTACATGGAATTCTGTTTTGCTCCTGTCATTATCAATAACATTTCTTATGTGAAAAAATGAAATTTTCAGAAAAGAAACTTTTCCAAATTCACAACAGTAATTGTAGAACATAAACTTTCAAGTGTCAATTATATGAACTGAGTGTTCCAGGCTATAAAGCATAGTCCAATAGGGTGCTTCTCCATCTTCCCAGATGTTTTGTCAATGACTGTGGTGAACATCATCAGTAGTGTGCTTAACCTGATCTTGGAAACAAGGCAATATATACTGTACGGGTGCCTGAGGAACTCGGTCTGATTGGTTCACTTGTTTAAGGTGGTTGGATCTAACTTGGAGCTCCTGGGTATTTCCAGTGGGGTGTTGGTTGCTGACTGGTTTGTGTAGTTTCTTTGTCTTGGCATCCTTTAAGGCCGGATACCATGCTGAGTGCAATTTGAGAGCTTTTTCTCTCCTGTTAAGATTATTTCTATGCTTGTAAATTTCAATTGCCTGCCGGCATTAGCAAGGATGATAATGAGATACTGACATACTAGCTTAACATCTCATCATCTGCACTTATACTGGCGGGCAATTGAAATTTGCAAGCATAGAAACAATTTTAACAGGAAAGAAGCAGCTCTCAAATTGCACTTACCATGGTACCTGGCCTTACAAAATACCAAGACAAAGAAACTAAGTGAACCAATGAGCAACCAACACCCCACTAGAAATGCCCAGGAGCTCCAGGTAGATCCAACCCCCTTAACCAAGCAACCCAATCAGAGCTCATTCCACAGGCATCCCTACTATATATATATTTATTGCCATTCTTTCCAGCAATGAGTCAGTCGCTGCCTCGTCTAAGAAGATCACATTGAGCACACCACGATTATGTTCACTGCAGTCACAGATGAAAATTCAGGAAAGATGAAAGAGAAGAATCCCATTGGATCATTGCCTTACTACCCAGAAAACTCAGTCATATAAATCACTATAGTCAGTTACTTTAATGCAAAACATTTTCTATAAAAGCATGTGGAGCATAATACAGTGACAATTTAGCTGTGTATAAAGAGCATTCAATAAGTAATATAACACTTTTTTCCACAGCCCATTTATCTTAATGTGTAGTATCTTGAGCTTTGCACACTATCTAATGTAGTTTCATTTTCTAAATGACAGTGATCCATTAGCTTTCAAAGCAGTGTCTCTAAGCGACATGTGTTAAAAACAAAGAGCAATAACTGAAATTCTTTTGGTGTAAAACAAGACCATCATCAACTTTCAGAGGCATGTTTACGGAATGTCGGATTCCACAAAGTGAAACTTTTGTTAATCTTATTTTGATTTAAAGTAAAACACTAAAAATCATGTCGTCACATTAAAACTCTCTTTAAGTTTCACAAACACACTTATAAAAGTAATTTTGGTACATGTTTCGTGAGGTACATTCCTCACATTGTCAACCAAAACGATGACTGAGGAGTCAATTTCAGCAAAGTATGTATGTTACTATGCTTGCTCTGGTGGTCTGTTAATGAACTTAAACAATATGTTGTCTGCTTCCGGTATATCAAAATTCATAAGTTTGTATTCATATTTTTTTATGTAAATTTTTTCCCATATATTAAGTTCTTTCGGATGTTGAATTGTTTTTAGTAATGTAATGTTATGTCCTTCTCTATTTCATGATAGTAGCCACTATCTATCAACATTGCAGAAACACACACTAAAGAATATGTAAAACTCACAGAACTATGTTTAGACCAAGCTTACTTCACGTTAGAAGGAAAGTTTTATAAACAAAAATCAGGTTTAATGATGAGTAGTCCACTATCTCCATTTTTGGCTGATCTGTTCATGAGCTATTTTGAAACACATATAACGAAAGCCTTCCCATACATATTCAAAACATGGTACAGATATGTTGATGATGTGTTTGCCATTGTAGAAGATAGATTCATAGAAGATTCATTGAAACTGTTGAACTTGCAAGAAAAAACCATAAAATTCACTATGGAAACCGAGGTTAATAATACTTTACCTTTTCTGGACCTAAGGATAATAAAAAGGAATAAAAATATAGAATTTGGTATATACAGAAAGGACACACATACCGACAATTACATAAAAGCAAAGGTTTCAACCCCAGACCCCACAAGGAAGCAATAGTATGACATATAGGCTAGTTAATACACCACTCAGTAAAGAAGAATACAGGAAAGAATATGCACTTATAATACACACAGCAGAAATAAATGGATTTAACAAACAAATGGTAGATAAAAAAATAAAAAGATTTAAAAATAAAAAGGAAATTAAACTCACTCAGTTCTTCACTTAAAGAAAATACTTATCAAAAATTCACATATCACCCTTATGTTAACCATAAATTCCAAAAAATTTTCAAAAAGTATAACATTACTCTGGCACCAATAAACAGATATAGTGTTGGTAAACTATTAAATCTAAATAAAATTAACAAAAAAAGAAGAAAGAAGAAAATTCAGGTATATACAGAATTAATTGCAAGGATTGTGACAAAATATACATAGGAAAAACAAAGAGAAATCTGGGGATAAGATTAAAGGAACACTGGAGAAATATTAGACACAAACAAGTAGAAAAATCAGCAATGGCTGCACATTTTTGGAATCAGAATCATGAAATAGAGAAGGACATAACATTACTAAAAACAATTCAACATCCGAAAGAACTTAATATATGGGAAAAAATTTACATAAAAAAATATGAATACAAACTTATGAATTTTGATATACCGGAAGCAGACAACATATTGTTTAAGTTCATTAACAGACTACCAGAGCAAGCATAGTAACATACATACTTTGCTGAAATTGACTCCTCAGTCATCGTTTTGGTTAACAATGTGAGGAATGTACCTCACGAAACATGTACCAAAATTACTTTTATAAGTGTGTTTGTGAAACTTATAGAGAGTTTTAATGTGACGACAAGATTTTTAGTGTTTTACTTTAAATCAAAATAAGATTTTCAGAGGCATTTTGGAAATGTGTAAGGAGAGAAGTAGATGAATAAATGCACTGTCAATCATTAGATGAAACTTTCATCAGAAGGAGGGCTAAACAGTTTCAATGATCATCCACACATTGCAGTCACCTTCAATGAGGAAATGTGCTGACATTCTTATTTGGCACAATCAGCAAAATGGAAACTTCCTTATATGCAACACACTTTTAAACTTCACTTTCATATAAGTGAGCAGTTTTTAGCTTACATAATATAACAGGAGAAAGGATTGGGACATTATTACAACAGGAGAGTCGCTGTAAACAATTTGGAATCTATGGTGCCAAGCCTTAGCCCTTAGTGTTAGAGGAAGTTTAATTAATATAGCACTTACACTGGCATGTTCAGGTTCCTGTCTTCTATTTTTCCTCAGCAGTGGTTTTCATTTATTTTTTTGGAGTGGCGAACCATTATATATAATTCTACCATTATCAACAAATAAGCAGCGAATAGAGGCCAACTACTGTTAAGTCTACTGATAACACTTGTTAAGGATCGCATGTATGAGCAAATCAACCCCTATGTTACTTTCAAGTTTCACAAGTATCCTTATAATGAATATCTACTTATGTTAGGTTAGGTGTCCACTTAAATTTGCTTCGAGAAATTTGCCTTAAATCCACTTTACCCCCTTATCCCTGTTTCTGTGCACTGCTACCTAATGTATTTTATCGCACAACAATGTATTGATTTGTATAATGTCCGATGGTTGTCTATAGGCAACATTTGAATCTCAATGGCCATGACTGTAGTTTTGTTCACTTGTAGAATTTTTTTCTGTTGGTACAACTAGAAGATGAGCACAATAAGTTGCCATTTTCTCCTTCATCCGATTTCAGCTATAAAAGGCAACACACTTTTTATAGTGGGTGGCACACAAGCTTTTAATGCATTTGCATTATATTCTAATTATGCTTATATTCACTCTTGCCTGTTATTCTAGGTAAGTTTAAAAGTTTTACTTGTGGGATGCATATACGAAAATTTCACCTCAGCAAATAACAAAGCACCTTGGTGATTAAATAGATATCGCTGTTGGCAGTGTCAACAAAATATATTTATTTAAAGTATACTTAGGAAGCTGTAGACAATGGAGTGGTAATATATCCTACTGGAATTTAATTAAATATGATCACACTAACTCCAGTTACTTATACATTAGGACATGTTTCAGGGGCAATTACTCTGACCATCAGCTATTGACCGGCTATCTGAAGCAGTCGTTGGATTCCAAGGTATTTCTATGGCGGTCTCTGATGGTTCAATTTGGAGCTTGCTCAGTACAGCAGTACACCATAAAAATTTATTAAATTTTTTTCTATTTTTAAGGTTGGAAAATTTTTCCCTAATAGATAGCTCTATTGGATTGTGAAGTAATTTTGAGCTTAGCCTCTGGTTTAATTTGTAATTATGGATCCAAAAGTGAGCTGTCCCTACTGATTTATCAATTTGTATAAAACAAATATTTCTAAATGTTCCTTTCTCCAAATTTCTAAATTTCTCTTCGTTTTTCCGATTATTTTTATTACAACCTGCACATTTAATTTCATAAATTCTTGATTTCTATTCTATTGGTATGGTGTCTTTTACTTTAGGATCTAGAAAATGTTTTATATATTTGCTCTTTGTGGTTAACTTTATGTTATGTTCTTTGAATATCCTATTGAATTAACAGCATACACCAAAAAGAAATAGAGAAAAAAGTAATTGAAATAGAAAAAAAAATTGCAATATATAAAGTTAAATGAAATTTATTTAAGACTATTCTATGGATTACATTTAAAACTTTCAAAGGCATTAGGATTCCATATTTGCAAAAATTGACAACACATCTGCATGAAAATTTAAATCAATAAATGAAAAACAAGAATAGTAAACTTAAATAGAAACTTTATAATTTACATATGCATCCAAATAAACTTTATTGACATGATATGCACAAATTGAAGAAAATGTAATTAACCTCTCAGACACCACCTTTTCTAACAAAGAAATTACATTTCTAAACGAATGCTTCAAGGTCTGTGTGGACTTCCCAGAAATGTAGAGGAGTACATCACAAATAACAATATAGCCACTCACCACCTAAACGAAGGTAGAAAATTTGTTAGATTAAATGCAGTAAAATTTTAGATAGCCTAAAAATTTAGAATAAAACAAAAATTACAGAAGTAGATTAAAACAGCTAAAAGATAACCAGGATATATAAAGGCAGACAAAGGAAATAAAATAGCCATTTTGGACAAAAACAATTACCTATATAAAGGCAGACAAAGGAAATAAAATAGCCATTTTGGACAAAAACAATTACCTAACACAGTAGAAAAAGTTTATTAAAAAGGGAAGACTACGAACTAATTTAAAAGAATTCTGTCAAACATTAGAATAACATTTTTTGAATAGCAGGAATTTTCACAGTGAAATATAGTATAATATAGCAAATTATTAGTGATTTCCTCAATAATTTCACTAATTTTATTCCACTTACTTGGACATGTTTCAAAGGTTATTGCCTTCATCTTCAGCATGGTTCCACTGTCTGCTTATCCACACAGATAATTATATAAAAAACAGCCACAATACAAAACAACATAATCTTGCTATAACACTGTCAACATTGATTCTATGGTATAAAGGAAAATATGTGACTTTAATGGAAATCAGTGCCCGATTTCAAACATGAAGTCCATTTTTGGCTATCACATCTAGTTTTTATGATATGTGTATATATGTCTATGGTGTTAAATTCATTCAGCTTACTGCTACATTTGACTGTAATTCTAAATCTGTTGTTGATTTTCTTCCTAATTGACTCACTTCCGTCCTCCCTTATCACCCAGATATTTATGTTTATATTCCTAGCACTTATCAGTTTTGTTCTATGGGTCCTATGTTTACATTACAACTATCATAGATCTTAACTTCAATTGAGCTGAAAACTTCTGTTAATACCCACATTTGTCTTCTATATGTATAATACTAAAATAAAATTTCCAGTATGACTTCCACATCAGGATTACACAGGAGACAGTGTCTACAAAGTGCTCATAAGTTTTGTTACATTTGTGGGTGTTATATGTTTGATGGGAAAGTAAATAAAATAGACTCACAAACAAAGAAACTATAATACTCATATTTCAAGCAGAAGGTTGATGATCAAGATAACTTGTTCACGCCTCATATTGCATGTAAAATTTGTGTTGAGGGATTACATTATTGGTATGAAGGAAAACGGACTGCAATGCTGTTTGCCAAACCAATAATATGGAGAGAGCAGCAGATGATGATTGTTACTTTTGCATGTGCAAAGTTGCAAAAAAATTAAGGTAGGAATTCAATATCCAAATCTGAACTCAGCTACAAGGCCTATTCCTCATGGACCCGAACTATCCATACTTACACCACCAGCATACCTCAATTTTATTGAATCTGAAAGCAGCAACTTCTGACAATGAGTTTGTTTCTGATTCAGAACAATTTGACAATTTCACCACAATAGTTTAATCAATTTGAGTTAAATGATTTAGTGAGGGATTTAGGCCTCACAAAACAAAAAAGGGAATTACTGGGCCCAAGACTACAGGAGAAGAATTTGTTACCACCTGGCATTACATTTTCAAGGTATAGGAATTGCAAAATACAGTTGTACAAGCAGTACCCAGAAGATCAACTAGTGCTTTGTGTGGATGTGCGTAATCTTATTCAACAGTTGGGTAGGGAAGTATATGAGCTAAGTAATTGGCCTCTTTTTATTGACTCTTCCAAACAAAGTCTTAAGGCAGTGTTATTTTATAATGACAAGTTAACTTCAATACTGCTTGAATATTCTAAGAACCTAAGAGAGTCTTAGGAAACTCTGAAAATGTTCTTAAGAAAATTAAGTACCGCGACCATGAGTGGCAAATGTAGTGACTTGAAGGTCATTGGTCTTCTATTATAACAACAGAGATTATACATAAAATTCCCGTTTTCTTTGCGAATGGGATAGCAGGGCAAGGACAAACATTGGGAAACTGACCAATAGCCTGAGAGGCAGCAACTGGAACCTGGATCAAAAAATGCTATTAATGTCTCTCTTATTGATCATAAATTCTACTCCCTCCATTACACATAAACCTTGGCGGCATGATGAAACAATTCGTGAAAGCACTTGACAACAGTTGCCCTTGCTTCTAGTACTTATGCACAAAGTTTCCATTATTGTCACAAGGCTAAAATCAGCTAGGGAGTATTTGATGGACCATGGATAAGGAAATTGATGAAAGATGTTAATTTTACCAGCTCTATGAATGAAATTGTAAAAGATGTGTGAATGGATTGAGAGAAGTTATTAAGAAATTTCTGGGTAATGAGAAAGACCTTGAATACAAAGAAATTTTCAGAAATATGCTGAAAAATTTCAGACTGCTTGGCTGTAATATGAGTTTGAAGCTTCATTTTATCAAGTCACATCTTGATTACCTCCCATCAAATTTAGGAGCTGTCAGTAAAGAGCAAGGCCAAAGGTTTCACCAATATTTGAAAGATGTTGAATGATATTATAAAGCACATTGGAACATACATATGATGACTGATTACTGCTGGTGTCTTGCATGCAACAAACCTACCAGAAAACACTCAATAAAATCATGTACACTGCAGTTCCATGGGAAAAGAAAAAGTGGTACACAGTGTGTAATATTTTTGCAAATTTTACAATTATATTTTCATTGAACATTGTCATATTGCCAAAACAAGATGTGCTATGGAAAAACGGATTGCATTTTTTATTTCTGCACACCGAAATTAGTAAACTGTTTTTAATTGTACCGCAGAATAAAAGTTTTCATTTGTAACCTAGTGTAATCAATAGTCCCACATTCAGATGAACAAACCTACCAATAAGCAATACAGAATACAATTTAGAGTACCATAAAATCGTACATATAGCACAGAAAAAAGGCTACACAATAGATCTGGTCAAAAACTAATTCAAAAAGCAAAACAAATAAAAAATATCACCACACCAAAAGGCTACAAAGGAGATAATATATAAAAGAAATTCATGTTCAACAATGGGCACACCAAAATTTCCAGAAGATTTTTAAAGCGGCAAACATCATTTTGGCTCCAGTAAATAAATTAAGTTTAAAAAACCTACTAAAAACCAACAAAAAAGACAAAATTCTGCCGGAAAAAAATCAGGCATTTATGAAATTGGGTGCAAAGACTGCAATATGAAATACATAGGCAAAACAAAAAGAAATATTACCATACAGTTTAAGGAGCACATGAGAAATACACATGGAAAATTCAGCAATAGCAGACCATTTCTGGCAAAAGAACCATGAATTACAAAAGGAACAAAACTCTTAAAAGTTCTTCAAAATCCCATAGAATTAACAGTGTGGGAAAATATATTCATAAACAACAAGGAAAAGTTGGTTAATTTTGATCTCCCAAACAATAGTAACCCCCGTTACTAAGTTCGTACAAACTACAGAGCAATGTCTTAATACCACACTGGGAAGAAGACAGTTGAACCATGCTGAAGATGAAAGCAACAGCCTTTGAAACATATACAAGTAAATGAAATAAAGTTAATGAAATTTGAGTGATTTCCTGAATAATAATTTGTTATATTGCAAAAAAAGTTAAACAAAGCACTAAGGGAAATTAAAATATTATCCACTACTGAAAACCAGTGTGTTACACAAAGCAATCCAGTATTATCTAGGCTTTATGCACTTCCTAAAATCTTTAAAAATGATAATAGTATGAGACCAATAATTAACAATATAAATTCACCCACATACAAAATAGCAAAAATATTAAATGACAACTTCAACTCTTTTAAAAAATGTCAAAGCTTGGGTATCAAAAATTCATTTGATTTAGTTGAAAAACTTCAAAATATTAGAATTGCAACAGGAAATATAATGGTGTCTTTTGATGTAAAACCTTATTCCCTAGCATCCGAATAGAAATAGAAGACTTACTACAATTTAAGATCATTAAGTGATTGAGTTGAACTAACACTCCTTTAAGTAAAAAATGTTCTTACGAAACTGTAGACAATGGAGTGGTAATATATCCTATATTAATGTGTTCAAGTTGTTAATACTAATTCCACTTACTTTTTTAAAACTTTGGACTAGTTTCGGAAGAGGTTCCTCCCATCATCATCTGCTGTTGACTGAATGCCGTTGTACGAAATGGGGGATGGACGCCCGTTCGCTTCTGTGGTGTTATCTTGTGGTTCTAGTAGAAACTTACTGAGTTCATCCAGTGGCGGAAAATCAAAATTCATAAAGTTCTTATTTAAAATGAAAATTCTCTCCCATGTGGATAGTTCTAATGGGTTGTGAAGTTGTTTCAGTAATTTAATTTCTGGTTTTATTTCATGATTTTTGTTCCAAAAATGGGCTGCTATTGCTGATTTGTCTATCTGTTTCAATCTAATGTTCCTAAAGTGTTCTTTTCTTCGAATTTCTAAATTTCTTTTCATTTATTTAATCTCATATATTCCTGATTTTTGCTCTGTAGGGATGGTATCTTTCACTGTGCAATGTACTAAGTTTTTTATATTATATTTGTTCTTTGGGCTAACATAATTCCATGTTCTTTGAATATCTTCCTAAATTTGTTGTGGTAAGTTGGGAGGTATGTGAAACTTTTGAATTTATATCTTTCTTCGGTGTTCTTAAGTGTTGAAACTTTCTTAATCAATTTTTGTCTTTTAGCTTTATTGATGATTTTTCTAACTGAGTCTGTGTTGAAACCATTGGTTATAGCCATCTTCATTATGTGTTGGTGTTCCATTTTGTACTCTGTTTCAGTCAGTGGGATGTTAATTAGTCTGTGTGCTAAACTGTAAAACACTGCATATTTATGTGGGATGGGGTTCTAACTATCATTTTTTATGTAATTTTCTGTGTTTGTTTGTTTCCTGTGAATTCCAAAGCTAAGACTGTTTGCATTTCTTATTATTTTTAAATCTAGGAATGGGAGACATCCATTTCTCTCTTCTTCTATGTTAAACTGTATAGATTTGTGTTGTAAGTTACCTAGTTTCAATGCATCTAAAGAATGTTTTTTTGGTATTATTGCAAATATGTCATCTACATATCTATGCTATGTCTTGAAGATCAACGGCAACGCTTTGGTGATATGTACTTCGAAGGAATTCATGAAAAGATCCGCCAGAAACTGAGATAAAGGGTTTCCCATAGCTAGGCCGGAAACTTGTTGGTAATATTTTTTATTGAAACTGAAGAAGTTTTGTTGGATGCAAATATCGGTTAGTTTCAGCAAATCTTCCACTTCCTCTGGTTTTAAGTTAATAAATGTTAACCATTTTTTTAAAATTTGCATCACATTTTCTATTGGAATGCTAGGAAATAAGGCTTTCATGTTGAATAAGACTATTATATCACCAGTTTTTATTTTGCTATGTTTTAAGTTTTTCAACTAGCTCAAATGAATTTTTAATGTTTAAGCTTTGGAATTTTTCTAACGAATTAAAAATGTTGATCGGTTTTTTTGCTAGTTGGTATGTGGATGAGTTTATGTTATTAATTATTGGTCTCATGCTTGTTCCCATTTCTGTGTATTTTTGGAAGTGCACAAAGACTGCGTATTACCGGGTTGCTCTGTGTAATTTTCATTTTTTCTGTAGTGGACAATATATTCACTTCGTTTAATATTTTAGTCAAGTTTTTTGTGCATCGGTTGAGTGGATTCTTTTCTATTGGTTTATAGGCTTCTCCCATTAACATATTCTCTACTCTATTTTTGTATTCTTCCTGATCTAAAATGGCAATTTTATTTCCTTTGTCTGCTTTTGTATATATTACTGGCTTTTCTTATAACTTTTTAATGTACTTCTGTAGTTTTTTAATTTATTTTCGTTTTTTATGTTTTCCAAAATGTTTTTGCATTTCATATTAACAAATGATTTTTCGCTATCTTTAAGGTGGTGGGTGGCTATGTCAATGTCCGCTATGTATTCCTCTATTTTTTTCCGAAAAGTCTACACACGTTTTGAGGCCTTTGTTTAGGAAATGAATTTCTTTGTTTGAAAATATGCAGCTGGAGAGATTAATTATATTGTTTATTGTTTGTGTGCGTGGGGTTGGTACAGTTTTGGTTTGGTGTTTTCATAGATTGTGCAGTTTCTTTAGTTTTTAGTTCTTGTATTTCATGTGGTTCTTTAAATTTTGATGTGAATTTCGCTGTAAGTTAGTCCATAAATGTAGGCCTAATGTTTTGGATAGTTTTAGGTGTAAATCATACATTTTTAAGTCATTTTCATTTAGTTTTTTATATTGTAGGCTTTTTTCGGCTGCTTTTTGATGAATGCTATGCCGCTGGATGAACTCAGCAAGTTTCTACTAGAACCACAAGATACCACCACAGGAGCTAACAGCCGTCCATCCCCCATTTGGAACAATGGCATTCAGTCAACAGCAGCTGATGATGGGAGGAACCTCTCCCGAAACTAGTCTAAAGTTTTAAAAAAGTAATTGGAGTTAGTGTTAACAACTTGAACACATTAATGTAGGATAGAACACTCCTTTGCTGCACGCACTTGTTTAAATATATAGAACTGATTTCACAAACCCATCATTTGCATTGTCAGCCCATTGTTGACTGGAGGATAAACCATTATGCTGTGGGGATGTGTAATCTACTCTGGTGCAGGTGTGATAAACTTGAAGTTTATATTTTCATCACCAGAAGTGTTGAAGTTCATTAAACTATCTTTGTACTCCTAAATGTAGATTTTCTCCCATGTTGCTAATTCTGTAGGTCCTTGCACTGATTGTATAATTTTGTTTTATTCAATATGTTATGGTTTTCTGTCCAGAAATGAGATGCCATTGCTGATTTTTTTCAACTGCTTGTATTTTATGTTTCTGAAATATTCTTTTAACCGTGTGCCTATGTTTCTTTTTGTTTTTCCAATGTAGGTTTTTTTCACAATCTGCACAACTTATTTTATAAATATCTGCTTTTTTCTCTTGTGGAATACTGTCATTAATGTTATCAATCAGGAGATTTTTTCCATTAAATCTGTTTACAGGGGCTACCCTAATATTAAAATCTTTAAGAATATTCAGAAACTTTTTGTAGCCCATGGATGATATTTGAATTTTTGAAAAATTAGCTTATCTGTTTTTGCTGAAAGTGATGTGGTTTCTTTAATAAGTTTTGCCTCTTGAATTTCTGTACTTTTTGTTCTTTGTTATAACCATTTTAACTCCTGTTCTTTCTTTGTTTGTATTTTTTAAGGTATTCTTCTTTGCTAATTTTAAAGTTAACTAGCCGATGTGTTAAAGTGTTGATAACTGCATGTTTGTGCATAGTGGAATCAAAACAGTCAGCTTTAATGTGATTGTCTGCATGTGCATCCTTTCTGTATATTCCAAATTCCAGGGTTTTTTTTAGGTTTCTTTCTTCCTTTCTTGTTCTTTTCTTTTCATTTCTAAGTGTCCTTTCTTGAAACCTGGAATTTGGAATATACAGAATACACATGTAGACTGTTGACTGATGACTGTTTTAACCCCACAATGCACAAACATGCAGTTATCAACAGCTTAACACATTGGCTAGTTAACCTTTTAACAATTTTAAGTCAAAATTTCCCAGAAGTTGAAGAAGCACTTCCTGTGTATCAGTCTCACTAGATGTGACCAAAGTTGTTCTTCACAATAAGGTAGAGCAACACACATGCCTAAGAAGAGATCATTGAATTTTGATATCCTTTGTCACCAAGCCTACAGTCCAAATCTTTGACATTCTGATTTCCATCTCTTCAGTCCTCTAAAAGATGCAATCTGTAGGGGTAGATTTTATGGTTGCCAGTCAGTCACAGTATGAAGAGGTTGAGAGATGAACCTACAGAATGGAACTGTGACAGCATATAGGCTCTGGGTGGCATAATGTTGTAACACTGTAAAGACAAAAAATTTCGGAATAATCCAGTTAAATAAATGAAATGCTAAAAGAGGAAGAGAAGTTGTTGCATCACTTACAGAACTCTAGCCCATGTCCTAAAATGCTAAATTATTAATTGATATCATTATATGATTCAGTTGAACTACACACTCTTAAAGCTTCATTTACTTTTCATAATTGTATGGAACCGGTTTCAAGAACATTTAGTTCCCATCTTCAGCCAGGCTAAAGTTCAACTGTCGGATCATTCGTTGAGCTGTGGGAATGTATATTCTGCTCTGGTGATGGTGTGATAAACTTATAGTTTATGTTTTCATCCCCGGCAATGTTGAAGTTCATTATGCTGTCTTTGTATTTGTAGATGTAGATTTTCTCCCAGGTTGCTAATTCCTTAGGTCCTTGTACTGATTTTAATAATTTTGCTTTATTTATTATGTCGTGATTTTGTGTCCAAAAATGGTATGCTACTGCTGATTTTTCTATTTGCTTGTACTGTATGTTCCTGAAATGTTCCTTTAACCGTGTGCTAAATTATTGTTTTATACTACACAGCAGAGATTTCTTTATATAGTATTTTAAGCAATATTTTCATAAAAATTTCTGCATTATTGCTTTTGCTTTTTATTGATCTGAACCATTTTATTTTCAGTATGAATTTAGTATCAATTTCAATATATTCAGGAATCAACACAATGAAACAAGGTTAAATCTCTAGTAGATAAAATATTTAAAATGTTAAAAACACTCTTGTGGTTTCATTTCGAAGGAATCAGTTAAAACAATAAGTTAAAACATTTAAAATATTAAAACACTCTTGACATTTCACTCTAAATATTTTTAAAATTCACGACATGTTTCATGAAGTTCTTGTTCACATTATCAACTTAGCATGATCCGTCAATTGTTTACAGTTGACAATATGAACAAGAGCTTCATGAAACATGTCCTGAATTTTAAAAATTTAGAGACGGAAACGTCAAGAGTGTTTTAATATTTTAAATTTTTTAATTCACTGTCCTTTATTCCTTGGGACTGATGCCACAAGAGTGTTTTTAACATTTTAAATGTTTTATCTACTAGAGATAAATCTAGTATATTAAGAAATATTTTTAACCATTAATAAACCTTGTGATTTAGTTCTAATCACCAGATTTATGGACAATAAATGATTTTTACACTACATATGTCAAAATATCAAAAATGCTATGCATGATACCCAACAATGCCACTAGTTTTGGGTTGATATGCTAACAAACGACTGCAATGTAGCCAAAAGACCATTCACAAGCTTATCATATCTGTAAGTTTAAAACTAAAATAAAGAGAGATTGCTAAGTGAAATAAATACGGGATAGACTGGAGTTTAAGCAATAAATGATAGTACTAAAGTCAAAAAAAATAAAGAAAATGTATACATAAAATACCTTTTAGTAAAATGTTAAAATAACTAATGAAACAGTATAAAAACCATTTAAAGATCTTCTTATTACTCTAATTGAATGAAAAGCAACATTTAAAGACAAAGTATTTAGCCTAAAGCTGGAAATGAACCTGAATAAATTCTTGCAATTTTAAGCTATATGTAGAATGTCAGAATATGATTCCTATAAGTTGATGGCATATCAAGCCATAGGTCCTCCAATTCAACATACATGGCATATCACTGCACTTCTTTTTTTGGTTCCTACCAATTTTTGGGAATTCTCTCTCTCAGCTCATACCGTCCAATAAATGCACCATAAGTATATTAAAATAGTAGCAATTCTTATTCTTTGAACTTTCCTGATCAATCTGGTGTTTCATATACCATGCCTTCCAGTCTATAATTAAACAATATATTTTAATTGCCAATATTTTCTGTGTATATTGGATGGTCAACAAATTAAGAAGAGCAATCTCAAATATTTTCAAAAATATTCTTTTTTGTAGCAAAAGCACATAAAACAAAATCCTGTGTCCCTAATTGATGAACATATACAAATGAAAAAAATATCTCCAAAAACCCTGCATCTAGCACAGGTATAAGTACAAGCATTAGTTAACCATTTAAACTTAATCTTCATTCCCCCTTTCCACATATTTATAATGCTAATCTTTATGTACCTTAATATCAGCTTCTTAAGATGAGTTACAATTTTTATTAATATATGAAGGTAACATTCAACAGCAGATTAACAACTTTAATATTTTACATATATAAAATAATGTTCTTTTACTGTTAATGTAAATTTTTTACATTCAACTCTTTATTCAATACAAAGCCTTTAAGTTAAAATAATGCAAATACCAAGGGTGCCAAAAAAATTTATACACACATTCACAACAGATATCTATTTAATATAATTCAAAGTTGGACTGAAAAATAACAGTAATGTGTAGCATGATGTTCTGCAAATGGATGTGACTCTCATACATTATGATAGTGTTGCTACATGACAGGTAAATGAATAATGAATAAATGAAGCCAAGGTTATCGTAAAACAGCAATGAACAAATGCAGCCAAGATTATCGTCTGATGTTCTGTAAATAGATGTGACATTACATAATGCTAGTTGCTACAACAAAATGGAGCCAAGATTATCGTTTGAACAGGAGAAAGCAATTTTGAAGTGGTATTCGAAAACCAAGAATAAGGCAATGAAGGCATGTGTACAGAACAGAACTGCCAATGCGAGTAACTTGCACGCTTTTGAGACAAATTTGAGATTCATGGTGCCATATACCGTAGAAAACCAGCTACAATGGCAGCACTTTGGGAAGAAATTGAAATGGCATATGCTGCAACTGCTGAGGACACTTCTGAACGTTGCTCAATCAGTTGTTCAACATACTTAGAAATGTATCGATGCTGATTATGGGCATTTTGAGCAACTGTTGTGACTGTAACTGTAAAAGTCTAAGATGATTAGCGCTCATCCTTTTCTGTTTGTGTGAATTCAGTTTTGTTATGTTAACAGTTTTTTCTTTGCTTGAAGTTACAAATTTAATGACACTAGTGAAATAATTGCTAAAAGAAAATTACTTAAATAACATTCATAACATAGTAGATTCATTAATGACAATACTGATGTTCTCTCACCATAACATGGCGACTATTCAGATGATACTGTGGGATAATTCGTTCTAGACTATGCAGGAAAGCCATTCCTCTTGCAACATCCAAAGCAAATCTTAGAGCTTGTGCAGTATCCACAACAACACCAGTTCCCTCATGCAGTAAAGTGTACAGAGAGCCCCATGGCATATACTGGTTGATAACTACCAGATTAGGGGGAGCATTGCAACATCCAACCACGGGGAGTACATTTGGGTGAGAGAAAATTCTGTAACAAACAAAACAAGTAATTAAGTAATGGTAATCAATGATTCTGCTAGCTTTTTAAAGTGACCAAATATTATTTGGAATAAAATAATATTAATGTAGGACTATTAAAGCTACTTCACACCTTTTTATTTTTAATGAAAAGCCCATTGCTTTCTGCAGAAACATCAACTTAAATTATACACATATTTATCTGAAAAGGTATAACATTAATGACCCATTACACTGGGCAACAATAAAAATGTTTCAGGCTTAAAAATAGTGAATTTACATGTATTTCCATCTGCTGAATTCAAAAATCACCATAAAAATGATAGATTAGCTCTTGTTTTGAAGATAAAGTGACATTTCATTTTTTAGAGTGAAGATTTTAATTTGGGGAATTTTTTGGGGGGAGTTGGCACACCTGTCAAATAACAAAACACAAATGCTCTTCAGCTGTTTGTAAGTCATACACATGGATACTGCTGCTGTGACTGTGAATTACGTGTAGTTTCTACTAAAATTAATGCAAAATTTCTGGTTCGCGAGTGCTTTTTTAGTGTAAAATTTGTAAAAATGCCACGAAAATGTGTAAATATGGTGAATAACTTTTGTTATATTTGTGGTGAAAGAAGACTGGCCTGCAAGAAATCTTCACCCTAGCGAGAAAAATGTCGTTGCCAAGCCTCTTGTGGACCCAAAAGACGTTCTTCTTCCACTCCTGCATAACAAGCTGAGTTTGATGAAAAACTTTGTCAAAGCTATGAACCGAGAAGGACAGGCCTTTAAGTACATCAGAGAGAAATTTTCGAAATGAAGTGATGCAAAAGTTAAGGAAGGCATTTTTGTCGGACCACAAATAAGAGAACTTGTAAAGGATCCTGCATTTGACCAAGTTTTGGAGGGGAAAGAAAAGGAAGCTTGGGAAGCCTTCAAGGGTGTTGTTCATGGATTTTTAGGCAACAAAAGAGATGACAACTACAAACATTTGGTGACAGTGCTCCTGCAAAAATATCGTAACCTTGGATGCAACATGTCCCTTAAGATCCATTTTCTCCACTCCCACCTAGACTTTTTCCCTCCTAGTTGTGGAGAGATTCCATCAGGACATTTCTGTTATGGAACAAAGATATCAGGGCCGTTGGAATGAAGTATTGCTTGCGGATTACTGTTGGTCTTTGTATAGGGATTCTGCGGAACTCCATCACAAGAGGCAAGCTAAAAGACGACAAAGTCATCAATAGGCCACCACATGATTCTCTTCTCGACTATCTGAGAAGTATTTTTCCAGCAATTTAGAACTCTTAGCATGTAATTACCAGTTTAAAAAATTAAATGCACTTTCATTGTTGTTAGCATGTATGTAATTAAAATGTATCCTTTTCTCTCAATCCATTAATATGTAATACTTCCACCTTGTGTATATCATACAAACTAGAGCTAATAAAAATTTTTCATTGTCATATTTGTTTTTCTCAACCCAAAATTAGTAGGAATTGCCTCATGAAGTGCTCGAAACATTCAAAAATTATTTTTTTGTTGCCCAGTGTTATTTTTAATTTTTTTCAATTACATTCTTATTTATCTGAAAAGATATAAAATGAATATCCCATTATTTCTCAATTTTTCCAATTTGTGGCAGGAACCCCACATTTAGTCCATTTATAAAGCACCATTTCTTCTAGTTTAATACCTATAATCCATAAATGCATCTGTATTTGGTTCACCAGCTGTTTCTGATATAATATTCACAAGCTATGAACTCAGCTACCAACCCTAAAAACAATGTTCACTTCTTCTTAACCTTAAACCACTAATTCTAAGCCTGTCTCAAAACTGTTTTTATAAGCTACCACTTTCATCAGGTTTAATTTAACATCCCATGCGAACTATGCAAATAATTCTATTAATACCGTAAGTTATTTTTTAGGATGAGAGGAAAAATCTGAAAACTTGACCAAAGCAGAATTTGTGCCATCCACTTTTGCAGCTGGTTGCCTCTTGAGCTACAGAGGTGCTTTTCTTACTTGCAAACATTGCTCTTAAATACTTCTTTCTTCCGTGTCTCTGTTTATATTCAAACAAAATATGCAGTATGTCTGTTAGTCCTGTAAATGAGGGGCTCTCTTACTCAAAACTCTCCTGAAACTTCTGTTTCACCTAACCACTATTAACCATTCCAATGCTTTCTTCTATTTTTACACTACTTAATATTTTCTTTACTTTCTGATTTACCTTGCAATTTGCTCCATAATTCAATCCACATTTTCTCCCCCATAAATGAGATATCTGGTGCCCATTACTTCAAATCTTATTGTTTTCCAAAAATTACCCAACAAAAATTTTCTTCAAAAATACATACAGAGGATGCCAAAAAATGTATACACACTTCAAGCAAAGAAAAAACTGTGTTAACATAAAAATGAATTCACACAAACAGAAAACGAACAGCATTAATCATCTTAGACTTTTACATTTACAAGTTACTCAAAATGCCCACTATTGGTGTTGATACACTTTTGAACACATTGAACTACTGATCGAGTAACATTTGTGAAAGTCTACTCAGCAATTGCAGCACATGCCATTTCAATTTCTTCCCAAAGTGCTCCCAGTGTAGCTGGTTTTCTACGGTATACAACATCCTTAAGAGTTCCCCATAGGTAGAGGCCCAACGTAGTTAGATCTGGAGAATGCAGTGGAAACTCAATCAGAACTCTTCATCTTATCCAGTGCCTTGGAAAATTCTCATCCAGGTACACACGGTGGTAATGTGGTGGTGCACCATCCTATTGGAAATAAAATTCCTGATTTCCATAGAGTGTATGAATAATGGGTAAAATGGATGTGCATATCATGTTTTTTAAGTACACTGATCCAGTTACTGTTTCTTACAAAAAGAATGGTCCAATTAAAGCCCTAGATGACAACCCACACCAAACATTAATTCCAGGTAAATTAACAACCTTTTCCAAAATAACATGTGGATTGTTTGCACACCAATAGAACACAATTATGTCGGTTAACAGTTCCGTTCAATTTAAATTGTGCCTCCTCGGACCAAACAACTTTCTCTACGAAGGCCTAATCCTCTTGCACCATGTTCTGAAACCACTCACAGTACTACATTAGCCGATCAGGGTCATCTTCATTTAATGCATGCAAAAGTCTTGGGATGAAAAGTTTCAACTTTGCTGTTTTAATAATACGATGTACCCTGGTTCTGCTAATCCCAGTTTCTCGTGCAGTTTGCTTTGTAGGTTTCTGCAGTAAGTGCTCAAAATGTTCCAAAAGCATTGCCAAGGATGTGGGGCTGTACAAGGTCTCCCAGATTTGCCCTTATGAATATTGCATTGCATATGGTACCATGAGTCTCAAATTTGTCTCAAATGTGTGCAATTGTTATTCGCATTGGTGGTTCTGTTTTGTACACATGTTTCCATTGCCTTTGAACTTCAACAACATTCTTGGTTTTCCAATACCACTTCAAAATTGCTTTCAGCTGTTCAAACGATAATCTTGGCTCCATTTTGTTGTAGCAACTCCGCATAACATAATGTGAGGCATATCTGTTTACAGAACATGATACGATAATCTTGGCTTCATTTGTTCATTGTTGATTTACCTGTTTACGTAGCATTGCTATCATAATGTATGTGAGTCACAACTGTTTACAGAATTTCATACTGCACATTACTGTTGTTTTTCAGTCCAACTTTTAAATATATTAAATAGATATCTACTGTGAAAGTGTGTATACATTTTTGGCACCCTCGGTATATCCATTTCATTCCCTATCAGCTGTAAATAATGCTATTTTAGCTATCCCAAACTAACTTTCTGATATTTATGTTTTTTTTTACAGTGTACCCTTAGGTAATTGTTGGGCTTACACCAAATATTAGGTTATTCAATTATTTGGTGACCTGGTGTGGTGCCAGCATTGACTGATAAGTCATAATATTAATAAACTCCCGCAGCTGCAGGACAGCTGCCATTCACATCACTGAAGTTTGTTTACCCTTAAACTCCAGACTGCTATTGGCTGAAGCTAAAATAATATGGTGTAGTCAGACAGAATATCTAATGTTAGGCAAATAAACAGTTGATCTCTAAAACTTTGAGAAAAACATTGTGGCTACACACTACTATTCAAAGTAAGCTGGTTTGGCACATGATGAGTATAATGATATTATCCAACTGGCTTGCTCTGATTTTCACCTGGCAAAATATATTACATTTTGATCAAATTGCCACTCACTGTACCAATCAATATCTTACCTGACAAATACAGTTTGAAATTCGATTATGCACAATCATTTCTTTCCCTTCAACTTTGAGCCTCTCTTGCTGGTAACAATGATTGCCCTATGATATGCTGATGTTAAATTTCAAGTTCAGATATTACTCAATGAGCAAGGGGTTTATAAAGTGTTCAACATAGTCATGAATGGCTCATTTTGTATTAAAAGCTTAGCTTGCATAAATATGCAAGTTAAGCTGCTAATTTTCAGTGTGAAAATGCCTAAGGAGAGAAACTGAAATAATATACTATTGACACAATGGGTTGTTGTTCATTCATCATTCATGATGGACAGAAAAATAACCTTCCGACAGCAATGTATAAAAGACATATGTTTAATATATTTGCTTTGGTATTTTACTATGTTTTGTTTTATTTTATTTTAATTACTTAGTCAAAGTTAATCACTTTAAACAATATTTGAGTTCAATATGGATTTAATTTTAAAATTTGTTTTAACAGCACCATCATATTAGGTTATAGGTTAAATGAGAAAAAAAAATAGCATCTGGAACAACACAGCAAAAAACTTAATGAATAAATCCAGATATCAAACTGTTCCAAATTGCATCTCACAACGAGTCATCAATATTTCATGGAAAAAATTAGAAAATCCAATTTCTGGAATAATATACTAAAAGAATGAATTAATCAATGCTTAGAAAGAATTATTTTCAACTTTCCTATGAGAATGTAAGTAAAAATGCCAACTTACCCATTTTTATCAAACTGTTATTTTAAGATTTTTTTGCATTTACTGTTCACACTCATATAGGCATACATAAAGATGTGCATATTGTTCAGATTAGTATGTTTGTTTTGTTCTTTCTGTAGCCTTTTTGAGTTGCATAGTTTCTAATGTTTTCAGTATTACTAGTAAGTGTTGCCACTTTGCATTCTTTCAGTAAAAAATTTCTTAAGTAACAATAAATAACTTAAATGTAAAATTGGAACTTAAACACAGTGAAGCCAATCATATTAATGGATATCATTGTATGATTAGTTGAACTACACACTCTTAAAGCTTCACTTACTTTTTATAAATGTATGGAACCGGTTTCGAGAACATTTGTTCCCATCTTCAGCCATGCTAAGGTTCAACCTTGAATGGTTGAACCTTAGCATGGCTGAAGATGGGAACAAATGTTCTCGAAACCGGTTCCATACATTTATAAAAAGTAAGTGAAGCTTTAAGAGTGTGTAGTTCAACTAATCATACAATGATATCCATTAACAATAAATAAGTTTTCGCCCAGACTATCTAGAGAATATATGATTGTTCATCCAACACAAAGTCTTGTATGCAGTAGTTAAATAAACTGGGCTGTTTTTCAAGTCATATACCAATTCTGTTTTTAATATTTTGCACCCATTCTTTGAACTTCTGTGCCTTTTTTAAGTAGGTATTTGTTATTTTTAAAGTGCCTAGTTCTTGAATTTTAGTGCTCTTTTAGAAGCCTATTTATTGGATTTTTAGGGCCCTTTTTGCCTGCCTGCTTTATGTATTCTTAGTGCCTATAAATCCATGTGCTAGTTATAATCCAAAATTGCATGCCCTATGAGACATAGTACATACAAGAATAAAAAAAATGTTTAGGTAATCTTAGTTCATATTTCATTACTTAAGAAAAAATTCACATTACCAACAAGATTTAAATTTATAGATAACAGCACAAATTGTTCATTGCTTTATATCTATGATGAATAATGTATTTTCTTTTCTAAGATATAAGACAAGATGTTGCACGATGTAGCTACATCTAAAAATTCCTGCTTTTAGAAAGTGGTAGTTTATCTTGCTTTCTCTGAATGAAAAATTGTAACATTCATTACCATATTTAAATAACAATTGGTTATGAATATTCAAATGTGTGAAATTATTGAAAGTCTGCATAAACATATCATTTTCTATAATTGATATCATTATATGATTCATTATGTCGTGATTTTGTGTCCAAAAATGATATGCTACTGCTGATTTCTCTATTTGCTTATACTTTATGTTCCTGAAATGTTCCTTTAACCGTGTGCCTATGTTTCTCTTTGTTTTTCCAATGTAGATTTTTTCACATTCTGCGCAATTTATTTTGTAAGTATATGCTTTTTCTTCTTGTGGAATACTGCCATTAACATCATCTATCAGTAAGTTTTTAATCTTAAATCTATTAATCTGTGCCAACCATTGTGAATGCTGTGCTTTGCTGTCTTGTAGGTTTAATAATTTTATTGCATCATTTTTACATTTTTCATCTACTATTCAAAGGTATCATCAACATAATGATACCAACATTTGTAAATATGTGGGAAAGCCTTTAGTAATTTTGTTTCCAAGAAACTCGTGTATTATGTCTGCTATGACTACACAACAGATCTGGTCAAGAAAAAGATAGAAAAATTCATAAAAACAAAAACAAATAAAAGAAATCACCACACTGAAAGGTTACAAAGGAGAGCAGATTATAAAAAATTTACATTCCATCCATGGGCACAGCAAAATTTTCAAAAGATTTTTAAAGAGGCCAACATTATTTTGGCTCCAATGAATAAATACAGTTTTAAAAACCTCCTAAAAACCAACACAAAGGACAAAACCCCACCAGGAAAACAATCAGACATTATAAAATCAGTTGCAAAGACTGCAATAATAAATACATAGGTAAAACAAAAAGGAACATTACCATATGGTTTAAGGAACACATGAGATGTGTAAAATATAAATACACGGAAAAATCAGCAGTAGCATACCATTTCTGGCAAAAAAAACCATGAGTTCCAAAATGAACCAAAACTCTTAAAAGCTCTTCAAAAACCCATAGAATTATCAGTGTGGGAAAATATATTCTTGAACGAAAACAAAGAAAATTTAACTTTAGCCTGGCTGAAGATGGGAACTAAATGTTCGCAAAACCGGTTCCATACATTTATGAAAAGTAAGTGAAGCTTTAAGAGTATGTAGTTCAACTGAATCATGCAATGATATCAATTAAAGAAAATTTAGTTAATTCTGATCTTCCAAACAACAGCAACCTCATCGAAAAGTTTGTAAAATCCAAAGAGCAACATCTTAATACCATACTGGAAAGCTGACAGTGGAACCATGCTGACAATGAATGAATGGTGTTTAACACCTGTTTTTGCTACAAAGGCACCACAGGCAATGAACACTATGAGACACGAGATGAAATGATATATTAGGAAAGGTTTTATTTTTAAGGAAGGAATTGTTCCAGGCCTAAGTTTAGGGTACCTCCCCGGCATTTGACATTTATGAGGACTGAGGAAAACCTGGAAAAAACCTCAATCAGGGAGGATGGTCCTGGCGGTATTTGAACCCAGATCTCCCACTCACGAGTCCATGCCTTAACGACCTCGGCCACCCGTGGCGGTACTGACAATGAAGGAAATTTGCCTTTGAAACATGTCCAAGCAAGTGGAATAAAATTAGTGAAATTTGAGTGACTTCAGTTTCAGGGCATCTTTGAGTGTTTCTTCGGTATTATTGCAAAAATGTCATCCACATACCTATACTATGACTTGAAAATTAAAGGGAAGGCTTTCATGATATGTATTTCAAATGAACTTATGAATAAATCTGCTAGAAAAGGTGACAAAGAGTTTCCATAGTTAGGCCTGAAACTTGTTAGTAATATCTATTGTTGAAGCTGAAGAAATTTTGTTGAATGCAAATATTAGTAAGTTTCAATAAGTCTTCTATTACTTCTGTTTTAAATTTATTGATGTTAACCATTTCTTTAACATAAGCATAAAGTTCTCTGTTGGTATGCTCGGGAATAAGGTTTACCTCAAATGATACCATTATATCTCCAGCTATAATTCTGCTATTTTTAAGTTTTTCGACTAGATCAACTGAATTTTTGATGCTCAAACTTTGAAATCTGTTAAAAGAATTGAAAATTCTGATAAATTTTTTTTGCTACAGGTATGTGGGTGAATTAATATTGTTGATTATTGGTCTCATGCTGTTATCATTTTTATGTATTTTAGATAGTGCATTAAGCCTGGGTAGTACTGGATTAGTCTGTATGATACTCTGTTTATCAGCAGTGGATAGTATTTTGATTTCATTTAATGTTTTGTTTAAGATCTTATTGCATTTATTGAGTGGAATCTTTTCAATTGGTTTGTAATCTTTTCCTTTTAACATAATTTCAACAATATTTATATATTCCTTTTCATCTAAAATGGTTATTTTATTACCTTTGTCTGCTTTTGTGTATATCACTGGTTTTTCTTTTAGTTATTTTAATGTTGTTCTGTAATTTATTGATTTCTTTTGGTTTTTATGTTCTTCAAAACTTTTTTGCATTTAGTTTTAACAAACAATTCTTCACTTTCTTTTAGTTGTTGAAATTTATGTAATAAAATGCACAGATTCTGAGCAGAGCTACATAAGCAAAACAAAAAGAACTTTAGAAATTCGGAAGAAAGAATACCATAAGAATATTCGGCTTAAGCAGGTGGATAATTCAGCAGTAGCAGCTTACTTTTGGATCAAAAACCATGAAACTGCTATATTAAACTGCTGAAACATCTTTACAACCCAATGGAGTTATCCACTTGGGAAAAAATTTTCATATTAAAAAATAAAGAAAAACTAATGAACTACAAGTTTCATTTCCTCATATGGATGAACTCGGCAATTTCCTACTTCAGTCAAAAGATGCCAACACAGGAACATCCAGATGTTTAACCATCGTTTTGAGTAACGGCGGTTTAGTGAGCAACTGAAGATGGGAGAGATTCTCCGGAAACATGTCTTATTTTATGTAAGTAAATGAGTTAAGTGTAAAAAATTAATACCTAAGTTTAGGATATATTATACTCCATTGTCAACAGTTTCCAAAGTACAATGTTCTCATAAGTATGTTTAATAAATGCAGTAGTTTTATTTCCTGAAATTTAAAACAACATCCAGAAATACAAACAAAACTGTACTGAGCTCTCATGCATGACTACTCGTAGCACTATTTTTGTAGCGGCTGTATGCAGGTCAAAATTATGCTTTCTTAAAATGAGAACATCTGCACCAAAAGCAAATAACATAAAAACGAAACTTTTTAAATGTTGCACTATACCAAAAGATCATCTGAAACACAAAGCCTTTTGTTAGTAACCAACTAACCTTAATTTTGGAAACTCTTCATTGAAATCTCTAGAGATACGTGATGTGCACTCTCTTATTGCCAGAATTTTAGCTACAATATCATTTTTTTGCCAGCGGCCACGCCATGACTCTCCTGAAGGTGATGTTGCAATTTTTGTGTGGAGCTGTAAATCGGCAATGTTGATCCCCTTGTGACGAGATAAAGTTGCATCACCTACAAAAGTAATGTAGACATTCAACATATCTGAGGCAGAGAACACTGATGCATGTATCTTTTTTGGTTGTTGGTTTTTAAAAACTTCCAACAAGCAGGCTGCCTAACTTTGACAAAGTATAAAAAAGGGCATTCAAAAACAAATCTCTTGCAGATAAGATGTAGAAAATTAATAGGAGTACCAAAAATTACAAATTTGATAAAGGTTTAATATAACAAATTATTAATAAGGAAATCACTCAAATTTCACTAATTTAGCTCCACTTACTTGGACATGTTTCAAAGGCAGTTGCCTTCATCGTCAGCATGATCCCAATTGTTTCAAAGTATTTGCCTTTAACTGTCAAAATGCATATTACATATAACTGTTGTACTACATAGTGTAATTAGCTTTAATACAGATAACTTACGACTTCTGGTCTTCAATCCCAACCAGCTTTGGTCTTTAAATGTTATTTTCTTTAAATCTTGTCCTGTCTCCACTGCAAGTTCTAAAAGGAAAATAAAAATGCATTGAAAATGTTGCACTCATAGCCACTATTTCTTGATGTAAATACAGGTAGCGGAAGAAGCACTTACCATGTAAACGCTTTGCTTGTGTCCCGCGTGCTTTGTCAAGTGGAGTGTCACCATCTTTGTTGGCAAGTGACACTAGTGCTCCATGAGTAACCAGGTCTTCAGCAACAGCCTGATAACCCCAAAAGCAGGCATAATGTACAGGAGTGTTGCCATGTTCATTTGTAAAATTTACATCAGCACGATTCCGAAGTAGCTGCAGAGAAAAATTCTGATGTTAATACAAGAGAATTTGCATTTCAGGACAAAGATACATGATTTTTTAACCATAGGCAAACATGCTTGCTTTAACAACTAGTCAATTAAAGAATTGGTGGCAAATTTTGCCTGTGCCACAGTAACTGTACAGACCTGATCACAAGACATGTCATTTCAAACATATACTTTTATTTTAATCCTTTGCTAATTATTCTACTCTTCAGAATTGAAAGTAGATTGGTAATGGACCAATTGGCAGGGGAAGCTAAAATATTTTTATGGTATTGTTTTGTCTGCTCACAAATAACAATTCAGTTGTGAACTCATGTCGTATAGTTGTAAGGATGTGGTATACTACTGTTCAGTCACTATCCCCCATGAATTAAGACATGGAAGGTTATTTGTAGTCTCTAGGAATGGTTTGCAACAATAAGAGCAGAGATGTGAATTTGCCACTGTTACCATTCCATGTAAGGGACAAATCAGTTGATGATAAATGTGCATAGCTGAAACATGAGTAGTGGCAACATTGGATAAAGGAAAAGGATGTATTTTGTGATGGTTTTCTGATCACAGGTTTTATCTGATACACACAGTTATTCTGCTTCTATAAAAGACCATAACATCTACTACACAGGGGGTAGGCTTTTGTGAATAGGTCTGCAGTTCAATTACCCCAGAACCTCAGAATTCCTGACAGTTTTACTCCATGTTTTCCTCAGTCCTCATTAATGCCAAAAGAGAGAGCTACCCTTAACTTAGGCCTGCAACACTTTCATTCCAATATTCATTACCACAGTTATCATTTCAGCTCAGGTATCATTAGGGTCCATCACCTATAGTAAAAATGTTCTTTGCAGGTGATTTGGTAACAGGTTCTTGAACAAGTGTAGGATTAACATGATCATAAGATGCTATAGGCACATTTTGTAGAGAATGGGGGCTCAAGATAAATAAAAATTAATCTAAGATTATGGTGATGAAAAAAGGTTTCAAATTAAAAAAACAGGAATAAAGGTGGTGGGAGGGCACAGAAATTGAAGTTGTCAAGAAAATTGATTATTTAGGTGTTAGATTGTCTAGTAATCAGAAATGGAATGACCAAAAAAAGAAAAGTAGTAGCAGAAGGAAAAATTGCCATGAAAGTAATCGGATCTTGTGTAAATGAAATACCAAATATGCAAGTAAAACGGTTAGAGAGAATATATAGCTCAATAGTGGACAGCAAAATTATGTATGGAATAGAAATTTGGGAGTCAGATGAAGGATGGAAAGGGATAAACATGATACATGGACTATTTTGTAGAATTAACCTAAGCTTACCCAGATCTGCACTTAATGAGGTTGCTCTAATGGAACTAGGAAGATTGGGCAATAAAAGAAAGGTCATAGAAAGAGTACTGAAATACTGGTATAGAATAGGGAGACTTGAAGAGGAAAATATCATCAATCAGTGTTTGGTAGCATGAGGAAAAATTAAAGGAAGAGAAACTTGGATATCTAAAATCCAAAATATTCTGCAAGAAGATATATCCTACATGGGATCAACATGGTACAAGGGAGAAAGAATGGGTAAAGGATTTTAGAAAGAGAAAATAATAAGAATTGAGGATATTGAAAAACAAAAAATGTTGGCATATCTTAATATCAAAAATCTCTGAAATTATATAGTACACTAAAAAATGTGTGGGGAAAGAGAAAGATATACCAAAATCTGTGATAAGGCAGGATGAGAAGGACTGGCATGGTTTAGAACAGGAGTAATTTACTTAAGTGGAATAAAAAATGAATGTATTAAGGTGATACGTCTATGGGGGTGAAGAACCAGATATACTTCACATGGTATATTAGAATGCAAGCAAACCAAGTTTTGGAAGAAACAGTTTCTATCATGAAAGTGGGAAAATTTACCAAATGAAATAAGAGGCAGAAGAATTTTAAATATAAAGTTAGATGAAAATATTAAGGAACTGGAAAAATACATAGGCAAGGTGAGACAAAAATGGTTATGGTTATAAAACACTTAGGAAAGGTGTGTGAGAAATGGTATAGGATCGTCAGCTAGTGAAAGGAGATGAAATGAGTAGGGGAGGGAATGGGATTAGTTACTTAGCATTAATTAAACAGGATTCTTATACAACAATAACCAGGGTGTTAGTGTCTATAAGGTCCTAAGGAATAAGCAACTCTCAAGGATAGAAATTTAGTAAAAATGAGCATGCAAGAAGTAAAATATTACCGTGTCAAAGTGTGGAATATATAGCGTGTTGATTAAATTATATGTACTTAACACAAAAGGGTAAGAATCAAGCAATTTCTAACCTGAATCTACCCAAGCTACAGATATTGTGGAAAAAATCAAATCTTCGGTGTGCTGTACTTGCCCATTCAAGAATAAGAAAGGGCCTACCTGTTCTGGAGCCTGTGTAATTGGCTCCTCTTTCCAGTCACATGACTGAATTGACAGAGAGTGTCCATTGTCTGCTCCAAGCAGATCAGAAGGTATTCACACCTTGAGCAGGGCAAACACTTCTTTTCCTCCTTGGAACCAAAACTTAGTGGGCAGTTATAATAAGAACAGCTCTAGATGCAAATTTCTACCACAGTGCTGAAGAGTTAAGTAATTAGGGTTTTGGGTTCATTTATCACTTAACAATTATAAATGAGACAATGTTGTATGTTTTGCATGGGAATTCAACTTGTATTTTTCTTGTATTGTGGCTTTGAGATTGCTAGTGGATTTTCATGATAATAATAAATTTTATATTGATGGAAGACTAGAAAATGTATTAATTATACAATTTTTGATAGCAATGCTATTTCTATT